>CAWUFW010024017.1:0-66612 GCA_963921515.1 Calotriton arnoldi | reverse complement strand
CCTATGGATAATAGGTCCTAACTATAACTATCTACTGGCGACCGCCAGTAGATAATATATATATATATATATATATATATATATATATATATTCACTGAAAAAACCATAGGTTTCAGACACGTTATAGTTACAAATTAGCATTTAAAAACCTTTGAAATTCACTGAAAAACCATAGGTTTTAGGGACAGTTTTAGTTACTTGGACATTGCACTCATACAAAACCTCGTGAAATTCCCACGTTATAGTTAGTTCAGCTAACTATAACTCGCGCCCCGCAATGCACTGCTGATGACGTCACATATTACATCACTCATGACATGGTCAGTGACATCACTGATGACATCACTGATGACATCTCAAATGACATCACTGATGACATCATCCAGTGACTGTGTGTTCCTGTAAAGTTTAAATATTTTTAATATATATAGGAAAAGACGTATTGAAGAATGAGTGGGCGTGTAAGTGTCTGTATGGATGATTTAGTAGGTGCGTGACTGACTCTATAAGTGAGTGATTTAACGTATCTTACTGAATGCATGGGTTAGTGACTAAACTGGGTGAATGTCTGTATCCGTCTGTCTGTTGCTGTGTAAGTGGCTGCATGTGTTTGTGAATAGCTAAATGAGTGTCTATATGAGTTATTGAATGCTTGTCTGAGTATCTGTATGGGTTCCTTGAGTGTTTGTGTGGGAGGGGTGTGTGCAACTCTGTGCATAGATGTGTGAGTGGGTGATTCACTGGGTGGATGGTTTCAAGAGTGCATCTGTGATAGACTGTATGGGTGGGTAAGTGTGTGTAAGAGTGTGTTAGTGAGTGAATGTATGTCCCAGTGGTACATGTGTGAGTAACTACATATGTGAAAGGCAGTATATATGTGTGTTGGAGTATATAAATAGCTATAAGCAAGAGTGAGTGATTGTGATAGTGGCTGTATGGATGAGTGTGTGCTTGTATCAGTGATTGTATAAGAGCGTAACAATGTGCTACTATTTGTATGAGTAAGTGAGCTGGTGTGTGTATAACTGATAGGTGATTAAATGGCAGTGTGTTTAATTATTTGCATGACTGACTAGGTGTGTGAGTATCTCTATGGATGAGTGGCGTTGTTTGAGTGTCTATATAGGAGTAAGAGTGCATATGATAGTCCTGTACTGAGTGACCGTAAGTATGAGTGACTGTACGGGTGAGTGAGTGGATGTGTGTGTGTGTAGACCTAAGAATCAGTGAGTGGGTATGTAGTTATTGGTGTTGGAGTGTCTATGGTTTTGCGAATGGCAGTCTGTAATTTAGAGTGGGTGTATCAAAGGTTATATTAGGGTGTGAGGAGGTGCATCAGATTATCACGTGGATGATGTCATCAGTGATGTCATTTGAGATGTCATCAGTGATGTCATCAGTGATGTCACTGACCATGTCATGAGTGATGTAATATGTGACGTCATCAGCAGTGCATTGCGGGGCGCGAGTTATAGTTAGCTGAACTAACTATAACGTGGGAATTTCACGGGTTTTGTACGAGTGCAATGTCCAAGTAACTAAAACTGTCCCTAAAACCTATGGTTTTTCAGTGAATTTCAAAGGTTTTTTAAATGCTAATTTGTAACTATAACGTGTCTGAAACCTATGGTTTTTTCAGTGAATTTCAAAGGTTTTTTAAATGCTAATTTGTAACTATAACGTGTCTGAAACCTATGGTTTTTCAGTGAATTTCAAAGGTTTTTTAAATGCTAATTTCTAACTATAACGTGCCTGAAACCTACGGTTTTTTCAGTGAATTTCAAAGGTTTTGTAAATGACAATTTTTAAATGTATTAATTGTTATATTAATTTTTTCATACTGATTTACTACATTTTTAGAAACAATTTTTTTTTACATATTTTATTTTTAAATTACATTGTAATTACATTATACATTACATTACAAAAAATACTTTCTCAGAATGAATTACTTTAGTTTAAATACTTTGCAGATAGGCAATAGACTTTTAAGTACAGTAGTTACAGTTGTTGCAATGGGCAACACATTTTCAAACACAATGCAACATTCAGCTCAATGTGAATTTCTAGTTAAATGCAATTAGTTACTTTATGGATTACTTTTGTAACCACAGGACTGGATCCTAGATTCAGTCCTGGTACATCTCCTGTAAACAGTTGAGTAAAGCGTTTTGGTTACAGTCGTGATTTTTAAGGAATATTATTGTATTTTAAAAGTTGACACTTAGAAACTTTTTCTCATAGAATCACCAATGTTATCCTATGGAAGGAAATTCACTTAGCAGGTAAAAACTGTTATCGTTACTTTTTCTTACTCAGTGTTGGATCCTGGATCCAGCACTGGTGCATCTCCTGTAAACAGTTGAAAGAATGCGTTTAAGTCATACAGGCGATTTTTAAGGAATATTTGTAGTTTAGAAAATCAACACTTTGAAACTTTTTGCTGAAAACCAGTCAATCTTAGCCTATGAAGGAAATTCAAGTTACCGGTAAGTACGGTTAAAATTACTTTTGAGGACCAGTACTGGGCTGAAAGATGCAGCACTGAGGTCTCTCCTGATAACAGGTGAGTAAATCGGAATTCGTATTTCGGCTGATTTTAGAGGAATATTTTAAAGTTCCAAAACTCCACACTTAGAAGAATTTCCAAGTGAAACCAGTCAATGTTAGCCTATGGAAGGAAATTCAAGTTACTGGTAAGTACGGTTAAAATTACTTTTCAGGACCAGTACTGGGCTGAAAGATGCAGCACTGAGGTCTCTCCTGATAACAGGTGAGTAAATCAGAATTCGGATTTCGGCTGATTTTAGAGGAATATTTGTATGTTTCAAAAATCAACACTTAGAAACTTTTTCAGCAAAAAGCAGGCAATGATATCCTATGGAAGGAAATTCAAGTTACTGGTAAGTACGGTTAAAATTACTTTTGAGGATCAGTACTGGGCTGAAAGATGCAGCACTGAGGTCTCTCCTGATAACAGGTGAGTAAATCGGAATTCGTATTTCGGCTGATTTTAGAGGAATATTTTAAAGTTCCAAAACTCCACACTTAGAAGAATTTCCAAGTGAAACCAGTCAATGTTAGCCTATGAAGGAAATTCAAGTTACCGGTAAGTACGGTTAAAATTACTTTTGAGGATCAGTACTGGGCTGAAAGATGCAGCACTGAGGTCTCTCCTGATAACAGGTGAGTAAATCGGAATTCGTATTTCGGCTGATTTTAGAGGAATATTTGCACAATGGTGAAGGGAGGGGCGGGGCCTGAGGTGACATCTGTGCAAACGCTGCCCGTTGCGCGTTTTAATTTGGGGATTAAGTCCCCTTGAATCCTGAGGGTCTCTAGGGGCCAACTAGCCCACCAGGAACCTCCAATATGCGCTAGGGGCTGCGTTGCAGAGACTGTAGAGAGGCCACGCCCCTTTACACCTCTCTGCAACGCAGCTCTGTGGCGCTTTCTGGATGTACCTGTTGGGCTAGTTGGCCCCCAGGGACCCTCAGGATTGAAGGGGATTTAATTCCCCATCTTAAAACGCGCCCACGGGGCCTGTTTGCACACATGTCACCTGAAGCCCCGCCCCTCCCTTCACCACTGTGCAAATGCGCCCGTGGCGCGTTTTAAGTTGGGGGATTAAGTCCCTTGAATCCTGAGGGTCCTCGGAGTTCAACTAGCCCACCATATACCTCCAAAAGCGCCACAGAGCTGCGTTGCAGAGAGGTGCAAAAGGGGTGTGGCCTCTCTACACGTCTCTGCAACGCAGCCCCTGGCGCATATTGGAGGTTCCAGGTGGGCTAGTTGGCCCCCAGGGACCCCCAGTATTCAAGGTGAATTCGTCTTCTCTGCAAACGCGCCAGGGGGCGCGTTTGCAGAGTGGTGAAGGAAGGGGCGGGGCCTGCGGCCCGATCGTTTAAAAAATAAATAAAATTTTGTCCTCTGAAGGGGGCTGTGTGGCCCCCCTTCCTTTTTCCTGTTTTTATGCCCTGGGGACCCCATCCCTCAGGGCCTTACCCCTTTTTTAATTTTTATTTAAAAAAACGGGAAGGGGGCCGCGTGGCCCCCTTCCTGGGCCTGTATTGGCCCCGGGGACCCCATCCCCGGGGCATGGCCTTTAATTTTTATTCTTTGGAGGGGGCTGCGTGGCCCCCTCCTCTGTCCATTTAAGGCCCCGGGGACCCCATCCCCCGGGCCGGCCTTTCCTTTTTTTTAATTTTTTTAATTTTTCATATTTGGGGAGGGGGCCGCGTGGCCCCCTCCTGGGCCACTACTTGCCCCGGGGACCCCATCCCCCGGGCTGGCCCTCTCCGTTGGGGACTGTGGGGGTCCCCAATCCCCCACAGTCCCGCCTGGCTCCCCACGTCCCTTGGGAGCCGGCATTGCTGTTCCACATGGGGAGCAGCTGACATGCTGCTCCCCATGTGGAAAGCAATCGCTTTGAATATTGGAAGAGAGAGCAGGTTTCCTGCTCTCTCTTCCAATATTCAAAGCAGTTTAGCTATGGCAGGACGGGAGCCGCGAGGCTCCCGTCCTGCCATAGCAAACTACAGTGTCCCGGGTAGGCACCCCGGGACACTGCAGGAGCCGGCCCTGGGGGTGGTGGTCCCCAGGGCCATCAAGGGCTCCAGGAGGGGGCCGCGCGGCCCCCTCCCTACATCAGCACGGCCCCGGGGAGGTGGTGGTCCCCGGGCTTCGGGGTCCAAAACGGACCCCATTTTAATTTGTTAGTGCCCCGGGAGGTGGCGGTCCCAGTGCGTGTGGGGGCTGGAGCCCCCACACAGGTTATTAAATTATTTTAAAAAGCCCCGGGAGGTGGTGGTCTCAGGCTGCGGGAGGGCTCAGAGCCCTCCCGCACCATTTTTAAAAAAGCCCCGGGGGTGGCGGTCCCCGGGCTTGGGGGCCCTTTGAGGCCCCCACACATTAAATTATCCCCCCCACCATGCCCCCGGGACTTGGGCCACCTGGGGGCCAATTAACATCGAAGCGCGGAGACCGCGCTTCGATTTTTTTTTCGGCAGGATTCGCGCACCCTGAGCGCATCCTGCCGATTTTTAAAAAAAAAATGCTTTTTGCCCAGGGGGTCCTTGTGGGACCCCCTGAGCAGGCCTAGGGGGTTAGGGTGTTTCTACCCTGCCCCCTTTGTGCGTTTTGCGCACTTGTTTCTTTTTTTCTCGGCGGGATACGCGCACCTAAGCGCATCCGGCCGATTTAAAAAAAAATATATATTTTTTCTGCCCAGGGGGTCCTTGTGGGACCCCTGAGCACACCTAGGGGTTAGGGTGTTTCTACCCTGCCCCCTTTTGCGCTTTCCGCACTTGTTTCTGTCCCTCGGTTCTACCGAGGATAAAATGGCTGCCAACACTTCCTGAATCGGAATGTTGACAGCCAGCTGACAGCCAATTAGCATGCAGCTCGTGATCGGGACGGTGCGCGCAGGGTGCGCTGAGGGTACGCGTATCCGACGCGCCCATAGATATATATGTACTTTTACTTTTGATTTTCTCAGGAACTACTGAACGGATTTACACCATTTAAGCAAAAGGCACCAGTCTGAACCAAGGACTACCTCTTTGCCAAATTTGGTGTAATTCCGTTCAGCAGTTCGGGCTGTAGCTGCGACTAAAGGTTCCTATGGAAAAATGAATGGGGAAAACGCGTTTTGGGACCCCCTTTTTTCTCGGCCCCCGCTTCACGTATCACCCCGAGACTTTCAGGGTAGGAGCGGAGCGCCCCAACAAGTTGGAAACTTTCACGAAGATTCGTCAACCGGCGCCAACGTTATTTCAAATAGAATGTCGCGGATTTCCTATGGATAATAGGTTGTAACTATAACTATCTACTGGCGACCGCCAGTAGATAATATATATATATATATATATATATATATATATATATATATATATATATATATATATATATATGTGTTTTTCTTTGTTGTTTTGCTATTGTTAGTTGAACCCCAAACATTTTTTAAAATACAGAAATACTTTAAACATATTTAAAAATAAAAAAGGTTCTTATGAGAACCAAATTTCCTGATTAATACATCGAAAAAAGCATGCTGTGTCATGTGTGTGATTAATGTTAAAAAATGTATGTTTTGAAGGGGACATCTAAAAATCTTGGCTCCCCATTGTGCAGCATAAGACATGGCCCAGGTATACTAACAGATTTACTAATATTTTATGCTTGGTTTCTGTTCATTTTCCAAGGGAAACCCAATACAAAGTGTTGCCAGTGGTATTTATTTTCCAACGCAAACCAGGATTGCGTTGGAAAGGTTGTCAAAGTAACACTAAGAAGTGTTTTGCGCTACCTTACACTATTTTGCCTAAAGGGAGCATTCAATGGGTGCTATATGGACAGTCACATTGAATCACCCATGGGTTTTGATGCAAATCCGTATCTCCTAACATTGGTTGAGAGGAAATTGCACCAAAAACCTATGCCTCCTCAAGGTAGGCGTAACAGTGGGGGGATTTTAAAACTTTCCACATTTTTTACACTTTGTATGTGTCCAGCACTATACAGCACAAATACAAACTTGTAAAAGCATTAAATCATAGTTTTTGTACTGGAACAATAGCCTTCTAGTACAAAACCTATGGTTGAATGGACACACCCTTGCACTACGCTGCCAGGTTGTGTATGTTGGCACATCGTAGCCTTAAAAGACCAGTATAGGGTCTTTTAAGGCATGGCGCATCAAACCACCACTGCAAATGACCTTTGGTCAAACAACCAAATGCCCCAGGGGGTGGCCAACCCCTGCTGCTCACAGTATTCAGCCATGCACATCAGGGTTTGCCTCAGGGCCAATCTCCTATGGAGTGCCCAACCCCCATTGTGAATGGCCTTTGGCCTTGTGCCATAGGGGTTGCTTGTCACCAGGCCCTGCACCCAACCTCCCACTATGGGACAGCCAAACCCCAGTGCGCTCAGCTCTCAGAAGATTGCCATTTTCTCTGACTGAAGGTTGTAGTGGATGTATGCCCTATTCAAAGACCAGAACCCAACAAACCACAAACCAGAGCACAGAAGAGGCCAGGTAAGTGAACTGGCTCCAGAATACATTTCAAGTGGGCAGAGAAACACTGAGGAACCTGAAGCAAGTAACTAAGCAGCCAGAACCAAGAGGTGAGGCAACCCCTAACAACTGCTCAACTGGGAGCATCATGCAAAGCGAGTGACTGGAGCCAACACCAGAAAAGGAAAAGAGAGAGAGCAAGACCAAGGCCCCAAAAAAAACACACCGCAGTAGGCAAACCAGAGCTACTTACCCCTTTCAAAAGACCCCTAACACGGTGCATGGTGCTAAAGGAGAAAGAACAAAAAGGCCAAAACAAGGAAACCCACACCATCCCAAACACCCATAGGCAAACAGCATTAGAAATAGTCCAATCTGGAGAAAAATAACACCTTTCTGCAGAGAGCAAGGATAGAGACCAGACACTAACCCCACAGCCAAAACTCAGCTAGCGTGAGACAAGTAGGGTCACACACGAAGGTTGCAGCACTCCAAGTGTGGCTGCAAAGTCAGGGGACATCCACAGAGTAAGAAACCTCCAAGGGAACAAAAGACCAGCAAGCCCACCAGGAAGAGGCGATCACCCGAACATGACATAAATACATTGGGGATTGGTTTACGTGAATTGCTACGTCTGAGTCTCACTCGAGTTGTGAAGCCTGCCGAGCATGGTGCAGGAAGCGGGGGCTGTGGAGCAGAACAGCGTGGGCACAGTTTATTGAAATTGAACGCAGGCGGTAAGAGGGTGGAGGTGCAGCAGCCACATAGAGAAAGAAGGAAACTCAGTGCAATCAAGCCTTGGCCAACGGGCCAGAGTAATACTGTTCCAAAGGGCTTCAATAAGGTAATTATGCTGCAATAATAGATCCTAATTGTGCTGACGGTATGGATGAAGAGCGTTGAAGCAGATATGGTGATGAACCAGTTCTTTATTGGAACAGGCTGCGACTAACTAAGGTGCTTCAAAGACAGGGGCACGCATAGGAATCATCGAAGCACTTGCACTTTTCTCACGATCCCTGAACCCTGCTGGGAGGCATGAAGACAGCACAGGAGCGCTATAACTGTCTTGGAGCCGTCCCCCAGCGTGCGGCACACAGAGGCATCACCGAAACACTTGCACTTTTCCCACAATCCCTGAACCCTGCTGGGAGGCGGGAAGACAGCGCAGGAGCGCTATAACTGTACCGGAGGCGTCCTGCAGCGTGGGGCACGCAGAGGAATCACCGAAGCACTTGCACTTTTCCCACGATCCCTGAATCCTGCTGGGAGGCGGGAAGACAGCGCAGGAGCGCTATACCTATACCGGAGGCGTCCCGCAGCGCGGGATGGGCGCAGGGCGTGCCCGGGCTTGGCCTGGGCGAAGACCGGGCCAAGACGGGCACGTCTTAGCCCATCATAGCCTTGAAGAGGCCGGGTCGGTGCACCACTCTTGGTCGTGTGGAACGGAAAGAGCAGTTTCCTTCTTTTTCTGGTGGTGAGTACCCAAAGCGAGAGCCCCTTAGCAACTTTTATATCCTCACGGGCCTTTTAAGATAACCATGTGACCAGAACTCTAAGAGTGACTGCGAGGCCCGCTGTTCGGATTACACGCCGCTGACCCCTCTTAGACTTATAAACATTTAAAAGGACCCCAAATATTGGTGACTACTGGCCAAGATCGAACTATGGGGAAAAGGAAGGCTGAAGCTAAAAAGAGTCCCCTTGTGACGTCTGCATCTAAGATGGGCTCTCGTTCATCTCTCTTAAACTATCTCACGGGGGCGATGGGGGTGATTGAAAAGCAGATATCGACTGTGGAGGAGACCTTAAACGCGGAAACTAGGGGAGAAAGCCAGAGAGAGGAGACAAACTTAAGAGAGGGGTCCCCAATACCCGAAGGAACTGAACGTGTATCGTCTAAAAATGGCTGTGTGCAAAATGTACCGGACATTGTATGGGTTAGTGACGAAGATAGTGATACTCAACCCCAGCTGAAGCGACCTAGAAACCCGGGAAAGGATAATAGGGCAGCACAAGGCGGCCAGGTAGACCTAAAAACAGTGAGCAAAAAGCCACAGAAAAGGGTAACAAAGCGGAAAAAAGTATTAACTTCACCATACGAAGGACATAAGGAGGGGACACCAACTCTTACGAAGCGTTATTGCTCAAAAGATGATTTAAATCAGCTATCTAAGCAGATAGAGGGGTTAGAGAGTATACTAAAGGAAGCCCTAGCAAAAATGGGGGAGAGGCTAAAATCCATAGAGGCATCAATAGAAAAACACTTAGGAAATGCTACCCCTAGCAGTGATATTGACATAAATAAGCGTGTGGGTTCCACAAGACCTAGATCTGACCGAGTATCTCAGTCAAAAGCACTAGAACCGCTAAATAGGCAAACTACACACGAAGGGAATTATGGAGAGTTAAATTTGACAAACCAGGGGAATCAGGGTGTTGTATTCCGCTTTAGGGGTCCGTATATAGGTTTTCCTGAATCATGTCCTTATATAGGCACAATTCGCCTTGCCCTTATATAGGCATAGAATCCCTGTCCTTATTTAGGCATTAACCGTGCACTCCAAATACAGGCATGGTCACCAACATCCGTCCACCCTAACGTCACAACGAGTTCTTAGAAACCAGACCCGTAAGCTTCGGGAGTTCCCCTAGCACAGGACTATTGATTTCTCCAAGAACTCATCTATTATGTATGTACCGTTATACCTTAAGGGTTCATTCCTGACGTCTTCCTCTGTCCGACTTCACGTCAATGCTAACATTTCACGACACCTACCAGGTATAAATATACCTTCCCTTGCCCAAGCAAGTTAGAGGAGACCTCGACTTCAGAGGAGCCCGTATCCCGGCCTGACGCACTGAGAAGACGCTGTCATTCCTGCACGCAGACGAATCCAGCTTCCAGTGTTCTGACTCCCTTCGTGGGGTGTTAGAGTTCCAGACCCGGGAGGAGATTCCCACCTCTCTCATTCTCAAGGTATGGAGCTGACTAGATCCTAGAGGGACTCTTGGCATACTAGTCTTAACATACTCTTAGTCTACCATACTAGAGAATACTCCACCTACTTCTACCTTTCCCTACACCTAGACTAGGTTAGGCACATTGGGGTAGAATTAGCATAGAGACGCATCGTATGAGTACTCGCATTCTTAGCTCATGTTATTTATGTACGTGAATATATGCTAAAAGATAATGCTAGCGCAGTATTATTTATTTCTACTGCTTACGCTGTACATTATTTATCTTGCATACTGTCTTATGATCATAACAGCACATATCTCTTACACGAGAAACAAGACTGTTCAATAAAACCCTTTTATTGAAACGCCCGTCTTTCCTTTCTGTGTAACTCTGTAGAAACTAAGCATGCACGATTGAATGAGTGAAACTGTTATCTATTGTTTCCACGATTCTGGGACGTGTTCCGCTTCTAAAGGAAAACAAAGTTGTCATGTTTTTCGGTTGCCAGAAACTACTCCCTTCTTGTTCTCAAGGAGTTTCTAGTGGCCTCTGAGCTAGCTGGCACAGGTAATTAAGTTTAATATAATCGATAGGGACATACCGACCTTAGTCCTATGTCAAACCTATAGGTTATATTATTCCAATGCGCAGAGCCTATTAGGGAAATAGGAACTACACTACAAGGGGAACCCGACAGGATCGCGGGGGTTGAAAACTTGCCCTGGTCCTGAAGGTCACCATCACAACAGTAATAATAGCAGGAGAGATACATATATAAATTCCCAGAAGAAGGCGCAAAATGATACGTTATTCCTAAATAATCAATCTAACCCCCATTTTTTACGCAATACAAGGGTCTCCCTTCAAACTAACCTACAATCCTTAGAACTCCCACCTGAAGCTACTCCTTATACGGTAGTTCTAACAGAGGTACCTCAACTCCCTGACCATGAAGGGGAATCCTGGATCGCCCTGAGAAATAAATCAATTCACTGGCTTAGCACACGGATAGGATAAACCGAGGTTCTGTTCTCCGAATTCAAAATGGCCAGAAGATAGGCAAAACCCGTAAAGCACTGGAAGTTAACATTTAGATCTCCCCACCTGGTGTGAACAATTTTTGAAAGAGCAGGTAGCCACGTCATTAGGCCCCAGGAGGTAAATATTGTCCCATTAGGTTACTTTTACCAACCACTAAAGATGGAGAGTAATAGAAACACAACTAGGTACCACCCAGTCGAAACCTACCCTAGGTATAGTGTCCCAGTAACTAATCATTTTGACAGTCTAAACAACTTGGAAGATATTGATTGACTGAATAAGGGGCTTGAAAAACAAATTGAAAATAAGAAGGTTGGAGTTAGAAATCTGCCCACCAAAGCAAGTAGTCACAAGCATCTTCCAAATTACCCTGCTTCTAAAAATAAACAATGGATACCACTCACAGTGGCTCAGTTATCGACTCAGCCTCACTTGGCTGATAAAGTGCAAATTATAAGTCACACAATAGAGGATGCTACCATCATTGCAGTTACTAGCCAGATCCAGATACCATCTAGTGCTCCTACTGCTATCACTGTAGATGACCCCCTAAAGAATTGCAACGATAGAAATTACTCCGAGATAACTAATATAGTTTATTGGAATGTTGCAAGAATTCGTTCAAAGGTAGCAAACCCGTTATGGTGCGATTTTATATCAAAGTTTTACATTATGTGTTTTCAAGAAACCTGGGTAGAAGACGCTGTTCATATTAACGGTTATCGCACTTTCCATTCTGCTGCTGTGGCAGGGAGTCATGGGAGGGCAAAGGGGGGATTGTCTACTTATATATCCAACATGCTAATTGTAAGAAAAATAGAATTGAAATTTGTTGAAATATATTATCAAATAATAACATTGCATACTGATAAAAAGCACTGTGTTGTATTGATAAACTTTTTTAACAATGCTCCGCCCGATCAGATTGGGAGGACTCTGAAAAAACTAGAAAATGATCTGAAGTCAATCCAAAAGGATAATGAAGGGGATGTGTTCATCATTTGGGGGGGGCGATTTTAATACCGCTCTGTGTCCAAATAATGGGAGGGGAGTATGTGGCCTCACAACAGAAGAGGGGAATAGTGATACGCACTTCCCGCATTCACAATACAGGGAATCCCTAAACGAAATAATGTTTGGCAACGAGCTTGGTTTTGCAAATGAGATATGTGCTTCACCTTCCCCTTTTAAAAGCACTTTTAATGGCAGAGGTTACTTTACAACAATAGATTACATTCTGATATCAAATAGATATTGTAATAGAGTTAAGTCATTCAACACCTATAACATAATTCTGAGTGACCATTTTCCACAGAGTGTATCTATTTCATACATAAACCGACCGACACATTGCAGGATTAAAGGTATGCATGTCCCCCAAAACTTATCAATAGATAGAGTGAACGGTTATTCCCTCCGTTGGGCAATGGTGGATCCCTCAGAAATTACAAGGAATGTTTTAAGCAAGACTAAGTCCGCTGTTGCGGCTTGCTTGGCAGAGAACGCCATACATGAAGTAGTCCTGACCTCTTTCCAGCACATCACAGCAGCTTTACAGGAGGCCCTATTTGTATGAAAAAGAAAACAAAATAGGAACACAAAAGGGTGGTTTGACACAAAGTGCATGCAGGCTTACGCCAAGTTAAAACACGAGACACATAAAACCCCTAGAAATCAGCGTGATATAAGGCAGGCAAGATGGGACTATAAAAACGCACTGAAGTTACAAAAAGCAACGCTGAGAGAGAGGCATGGACGGCGCTGCATGAGGCCGCGATGTCTATGGATGGGGCGGCCTTTTTGAGGGCTGTTAAGACCCCTTTTCTAGATCCCGGGGATGCTCCATTCATTGAAATTGCAATAACGGAGAAGCGATGGGTGGAGAATTTTGCGAACATATTTAATAGCAGCCTGTCCAACAATACTGCAGAAAGCCAACCAGTAGGTGACGACGACATGGCACCTCTAATAACAGCAACAGACCTTCAGGTAACCCTGGATGAAGTAAATCGTGCAATCTTGGCAAGCATAGGAGGGAAGGCCCCTGGTCCCGACTGGATTCCCGTAGATTTATATAAAAATAATACTCCGCTATGGGGCCCGTTGTTAACCCTGGTAATTACAGCTAGCTGTTCCTCCCATTTAATAGAGACATTGACTGAATCGATTCTAGTACCAATATGTAAAAAAGGAAATAGTCAAGACCCCGCCTGCTATTGGCCGATATCGCTGCTAGATTCCTTGGCAAAAGTAGTTGGGCATATCGTGCTTGAAAGACTGCAAAACTTGGCTGAGGATAACAAGATCATCTCCGAATTACTGTTTGGTTTTTGCAAGGGGCTAGGAACTGTTGAACAAAGCTTAAACCTGAATATTATCATAGGGAAGTATACCATCGCAAAAAAGGGCAGGTTGTTCCTAGCCTTTGTTGACCTCACTGCAGCCTTCGACTGCGTGAGGCATGACAAGCTATGGAGGATCCTCCAGGATTTAGAAATAGAGCCCACCATCATTCTTTTTTAAAGACAACTGTATAGGAATGCCAAGGCCAGGGTACAATATGGTACCAATGGAGAATGTACAGCCCCGTTTCAAATCAACAAGGGGGTAAGGCAAGGCTGCATGCTGGCCCCTTTCCTTTTTAATCTCTATATAAAAGGCTTAGGCCAAGCACTTTCGAACATATGTCAAGACCCCCCCAAATAGAAGGACGGCCTAGACCAGCTTTATTGTACGTGTACAATGCCGTTTTGATGTCCCGTACCCAAGTGGGCCGACAAAGAATGTTAAATAGCTTTTTTGGCATTTATGCATGATCTAGGACCGAGGGTAAACACGACAAAAACTTTTGTTATGAGATGTGGTATTGGCAGCCAAAAGTGTGGAGATATGTACATTGACAAACAAAAAATTGATTTTATAAACAGATTTAGCTATTTGGGCATCTTATTTGATTATAACGCCACGTGGACTCATGCGGTCCATGCAAGAAAACTGGCTTTTATGAAAACTACTGCCGCCTTAGTAAATGTTTCAAAAAAGTTGGGCAGGAGGCCTCCGCATGAGCTACTACAAATATATAGGGCCAAGTGCATCTCGACGGCCATGTTTGGTGCAGGGGTATGGGGATATTCTGATATTTAAGCATTGCAAGTTATTGAAAATCTGTTTTTAAAATATGTTTTGGCAGTCCTGGGTAGTACCTCCTCTTATGTTTGCCATTTTGAATTGGGGGTCTCATACCTAACAGATCTCATAAAAGTGGAACCATTCCTACTTTGGCATAGGATATGGACATCTGAAGAAATTAATCTTAATAGGGACATTTTTAAAGATATTTTTAAATTGGAAGGTGCTTTAAGAATCGCATGGCTAAAGTATGTGCGGAATTTTATGCTTGATTTAGGCCACCCAGAGTTTTTTACCAAGTCGAATACATTGACTAGTTGGACAAGAAAAATGTTTAAGACAGAAGGCTTGAACCTACTCGAAACTCTTAGACTATCGGAAGAAATAATGAAGCCCACAGTATTTTATAATCAAACGATTCTAATTACTTATAGTATGCAACCTTATCTTTTACATGTCTGTGGTTTATACAATAGATTTTTATTGACAAGAATTGGACTTGGGATATTACATAGAATAACCAGTTTCCCAAACATGAACGACTGGTCAAAAGTTATGCAATTGTGCCCTTGTGATGATCGCTCGGAGAAAACAACACTCCACGTGTTTTTAGTTTGTAAATTCTATAATGTTCAAAGGAAAAAATGGATTTTACCTCTTTTTAAAAAGTTTGGTATTAGACAATGTCGCCCAGCATTTCTAGCACTACAGTTTTTAGAAAATGAATATGTAACCTGGATTTTATCAATGTTTTTAAAAAGTGTAGTAAAATGCAGGAAATCAATTTTAATGTGACAGTTTTAATCCTTCAACAAAGTAAACATGTAAGAGGGGTGTGAAGAAAATTGACCTCAACTATTAAAATGAAATGTGATTTAATGTACTGTTTGTGCTTTTATGATTTTTTCCTTATAGAAATCAAATAAAGCTTTGTTTGATTTGATTTGACAAAAATACAAAGTCTCAACAAGAAATACAGAGGACAATCCAGGCCAAACCACATGTCAAAAGAAGCAGGATGGAAGAAAAAGTCACTTAAAAACAGAAGCTCTCTTGGAAAAACCAAGAACAAGCTTGGGAGACCACAGTGCCCCAACTGCAGCAGCACTGAGAAAGCAACAGAAAACCTGGACAGAAGGGTAGGACACAGCACAGAGAAACACAAGACCAGCAACCAGAGGCTTCAAATCCAGGCTCCAGATCCAAGGAGAAGCATGGATAGCACACCCCTAGGAGACTAAGAGGCACAATGAACCCAAGCGAAAGTAGACAGGCTCCAGCGTGGAGTAAAAATGCCAACCTTAGTGATAAAAGTCCCTAATTTGTGTGGTCACCCCCATTTTTTGCTGAATTTTATTGCTGTCTTTTTACTCCGCACACTGAGGAACTGCTGTTCAATGCCAAGTGTACATGCTCTGACACCTAAAAAATGTAGAAATAAGCTAACCCCTGATTGACTTATTTAACTTTCTTATAAGGCCATAATATATGGTTTAGGAACAGACCTATAGTATAGAAAGTTAAATGTCATCTGTGGACTGCAGCACTTATTCTGTCATCCACTAGTGTGACTAGTGAAAGCATGGCTTCTGGCCTACCCTGTATAACCTGACGTCAGAAACCTGAACCCTGCCACACGGACTTGCCAAAATCAATCTTGTGATAGGCAGGAAAACCTGATTTTAAATATTAAAAAGTCACCCCAATGCACACCTTACTGCCCACAAGGTAGGATGCCTATTTAAAAGTGGAACATGTGTGACATTTGAAATGGCATGTTCCCCCAGTGACTACGCTCAAAACGACATTGTCACTGGTCAGGCTGTAACTGGCATACAGGAAAAGTCAAAGTATCATTGTATATTTAATGAAAATCGAATCTAATGATAAAGTCAGATTTGTATTAGATGTCCAGCCACTGCCTAGCCAGTACTTAGCCTGAATTAAGTGTGAAAGAGGAATGAAGACAGCTCTCAGCACAGAGACAATGGTCTGGGGTTGGTGAGATGTTTTCTTTCTTTTGCAGACATACCAGTTAGGGTGGACAAAGGAGCTTCCTTAGTTTGAAAGAGGATCTTCCCTTTCACAAGTAAATATAAGGAGAAACCTGGAGGAGCAAGCCTTTTGACCCCCTGGTCAGGTTGGCACCAGTCGCATTAGGAGGAAAGCTACTCACAGAACAAATTTTGAGTGACAACAGAGGAAGGGATTGCTCATGATCCTGGCTTCTCCTCTGGATGGGCACACAGGTTCTACACAAGGGGAAAAGGGTTTCCCCATCTTGGATTTGAGAGTAAGGTATACTGTAGTATTTCTTGAAGGAGGACAAAAACAGGAAGTGCTGAAAAATTTGGTAGGGATGACCCTAGCAACCTTTAACCCATTGGTTAGGGAGCATCCACGAGTCACCTCCACTTATTAGTTAGTGCCAACTATAAAGGTGGCAACCTAAGACACCATCCCTAGAGCACATTCTAGTTCCACAGAAGATCAGAAGAGGTCTGGACCTGCTGTCTGAGACCTGGGAAGAGCACAGAAGGGCTTGACCTTCTCCCTCTTGTATCCAGAACAAAGAAGTGGACTGCTAGGGTCGGTTGGCTGCCCTCCTCTGAGGCTACAGGAACACAACAAGCTGCAACAGATATTTTCCCTGAAGTGCCCAGCTGACAAGTAGAAGCTGGACCTGCACTGGACCCTGCTGTTGGCTTCTGCCTGATAACCTGAGAGCTTTTAAGTGCCTTTCCTGAAGTCATGGGGGCCTTAGAAATGTACTCCTGTAGTTGTTTGAGCACCAGAAGAAAGTATGGAGCTTTTGAAAACTTTTACTCAACAGTTTCAGTTGGACCCACCCAAAAAGTATCCAGACAGCAGTTCTAGAGCGTTGAATTGGATTTCAGATTTATCCCGCTCAAAAGTCCAAGCACCACACTGAAAAAAATGACTAAATCCCATTCTGCGTAGAAACTTGGAAAATTTTCAGCTAGAAATCTCCAAAGCTCCAGGGTACTAGCGGGCCACCTTGCTTTAGGTATCCAAACTTCGGTTCCAAGGTGACAGCTACAGTTACAGCGGCAAACCGCTTTGTCTCAAAAACTTAATAAAGCCCATTTCTGCATTGGGACTTTAAAGACTATTCAACGTTTTCTTTCTGAAGTGCGACTTAGAAAGTTTTTTGACTTCCACCAGGGCCAACCTCCTTTGACATATCTGACCCAGGCCCATCAGTTGGTTTAAAATTGCACTTTGGACCCTGTCTACTGTGTCTATTGACTTACGTTAGACTCTTTATTTGTCTTGGCTCTTTTTCACTTTAAATCTTTAAAATTTCATATTTCTGGTTCCCTTTATTGGATTTTTGTCGTTTTGGTGTAATTTTGTTTGTTACACTTTTTTAATTTTTTATAACTTTGAGTGGGATTGTGTTGTGTCTTTGACTGTTTAACAGTTTTAGTACTTCTTAATTCTTTACACATTGTCTCTAAGTTAAGCCTGTCTGCTCTATGCTTTAGATCCCAGGAATTGATCTCAGGTTTAAATTATTGAAGTCTTTGACTGGACCTAAGAGGTTAGTCATTTTATTACTTTTGGTGGACTATTATCCACGCCAATTAATAATTAATTTCTTACACCCTTCACAGCCACAAGTAAGTAGTGAGGCGTATGGTACACCACCCCCAAAACCTGAAGTCCAAAATAGAGTAGGGGTAGGCTGAAACCCAAGTGAGAAGGCAGGATCAACCCCCCTGCAGTGAAGGGAGGGACCAAAACCCAAGGAAAACTACTAAGAGAAACTGGTGATCAGTATACAAGCACCAAGCCCAACAGGGAGTGACTGGAAAGCCAATCAGCATACTGTGCTACACCAGGATACAAGTGCTTATATTCTGGGCCAGGTCATGCCACATCATAAAGCACAGGAAACAGTTACATTTGAAACATGTAACTGCTCGCAGGCAGGTCGTCCCCCACGCCGCTGCACGGTTCTGCCGGATTTTGACTGCCTGTACTCTTTTATTGTACTTGTAACTCCCTCTTATTTACAGCCTTTTCAGCCTACTGTGTGCCTAATCCTTGCTTCCCTTCCCGTTTTTTTGTGCATTACTTGTCTTTGTGCCCGGTTTTTCTCCCTCGCTCCCCCCGCCGTCCCTCATCCATTTTTTTCCCGCCGCTGCTTCCCTGCGGCCCCGCCCCCCTGCTCTCCCATTCGCCACCCCGCTCCCGCCTCCCAGCCGCTCCTCCCTCCCACCTCCCCTCATATGGAGGCCGCGCAGCGGTGACAGGAGCGACCTCTGATCCTGCTCGCAGGCAGGTCGCCCCCCACGCCGCTGCACGGTTCTGCCGGATTTTGACTGCCTGTACTCTTTTATTGTACTTGTACTCCCTCTTATTTACAGCCTTTTCAGCCTACTGTGTGCCTAATCCTTGCTTCCCTTCCCGTTTTTTTGTGCATTACTTGTCTTTGTGCCCGGTTTTTCTCCCTCGCTCCCCCCGCCGTCCCTCATCCGTTTTTTCCTGCTGCTGCTTCCCTGCAGCCCCGCCCCCTGCTCTCCCATTCGCCACCCCGCTCCCGCCTCCCAGCCGCTCCTCCCTCCCACCTCCCCTCATATGGAGGCCGCGCAGCGGGCGCGCAGCGGGCGCGCAGCGGCCGCACGCAGCGGGCGCCTATGGCAAGCCCGTCTGCGCCCGTCCGTGCCTGGACCGCGACCAGCGCCAGAACCCCTGGCCCCCGCGACCGCCACAACACCCGTCTCCGCTACGCTACCAGCACCCTCCACGCACTCAACACCGGACGATCACGCACCTGCTGCCTGGCCGCCCCGAAGCGCACCCAAGGTCCCTTCTCCTGCCGGAACTGCAGCTACACCAGCATCCGGCCCGCCAACCCACCCGCCAAAGAAGCCAACTACCTCAGATGCATCCTTCTCAACACCCGCTCCGCCCGCAAACACGCCGTTGAACTCTGGGACCTACTCGACACCAACACCCCAGACGTCGCCTTCCTGGCGGAGACCTGGCTGAACTCCTCCTCGGCACCCGACATCGCCATAGCCATCCCGGAAGGCTACAAGATCACCCGCAAGGACCGCACCAGCGGAGTAGGAGGAGGAATTGCCATCGTCCACAGGAACACTCTCAAAATCTTGACAAACACCGATGACACCCTCAGCACCGCCGAACACCTGCACTTCCAGATCCACACCGACCCCAACACCACCCTCAGAGGAACACTCGTCTACAGACCCCCCGGACCCCGACCACAGTTCAGCGACTCCATCGCCGACTTCGTCAGCACACACGCCCTCGCCTCCACGGACTACATCCTCCTCGGGGACTTGAACTTCCACCTCGAGAACAACGACGACTCCAACTCTTCCACCCTGATCGACAACCTCGCCAACCTCGGACTCAGACAACTCGTCACAACACCCACCCACTCCGCCGGCCACACGCTTGACCTCCATCTTCTCAGTAAGCTCCCACGTCTTCTTCAACCACACCACCGAACTCCACTGGACCGACCACCGTTGCATCCACTTCACCTTCCGGAAACCCACCACACACCACCGCACCCAGCAGATGCCTCGCCGCTGCTGGAGCAAAGTCACCGAAGACCAGCTAACCACCACCCTCGCCCGAAGCCCACCCGCAGACCCGACCGACCCCGACGCCGCAGCCCACAACCTCAGACAGTGGATCGACGACTGCGCCAACACCCTTGCCCCACTCAAGAAACCCTCCAACAGCCACACCAGAAAGAAAGCGAGCTGGTTCTCCGAAGACCTCCAGGCCTCCAAGCAAAGCTGCCGAAAGCTAGAGAAGAACTGGATCCGTGAACGAACACCGGAAAGCTACGCAGCCCACAAGAACGCCACCCGCAGACACCACCACCTCATCAGATCCGCCAAAAGAGCCTCCTTCAAAGACCGCCTAGACAACAACGCACACAACAGCAAAGAGCTCTTCAACATCGTGAAAGAACTCTCCAACCCCAGCTCCAGCTCCGACGACATCCCACCCTCGCAAGACCTGTGCGACTCGCTGGCCACCTTCTTCCACCGCAAGATCGCAGACATCCACGACAGCTTCAACACCGCGACCGCCCCTACAACCACCGAGACCTCCACCTCCTCCCCACGACCACCACCCGCACCAACCGCCTGACCTCCTGGACCAACATCAACAACGATGACACCATCAAGATCATGAACTCCGTCCACTCCGGATCCCCGGCAGACCCATGCCCACACCACATCTTCAACAAAGCCAGCACCACCATCGCATCCCACCTCCGGAAAGCCATCAACATCTCCTTCGAGACAGCAACCTTCCCAGAGAGCTGGAAGCACGCCGAGATCAACGCCTTACTGAAGAAACCCAAGGCGGACCCCAAGGACCTCAAGAACTTCCGACCCATCTCCCTGCTCCCGTTCCCGGCGAAGGTCATCGAGAAGGCCGTCAACAAACAACTGACCAGATTCCTCGAGGAGAACAGCATCCTGGACCCGTCCCAGCCCGGGTTCCGCCGCAACCACAGCACCGAAACAGCCCTCATCGCCGCCACCGACGACATCAGAACCCTGCTAGACAACGGAGAAACCGCGGCCCTCATCCTCCTGGACCTGTCAGCCGCCTTCGACACGGTCTGCCACCGCACACTACGAACACGCCTCCATGACGCTGGGATCCAAGAGAAGGCCCTGGACTGGACCACCTCCTTCCTCTCCGGCAGAACACAGAGCGTCCGCCTCCCCCCCTTCTGCTCCAAAGCCACCAAGATCATCTGCGGCGTACCCCAGGGCTCATCCCTCAGCCCAACGCTGTTCAACATCTACATGGCACCGCTCGCCTACGTCGCCCGACTGCACGACCTCAACATCATCTCTTACGCCGATGACACCCAGCTGATCCTCTCCCTCACCAAAGACCCCCACACCGCCAAAACCAACCTCCACGAGGGAATGAAGGCCGTCGCCGACTGGATGAGAAACAGCCGACTGAAGCTGAACTCAGACAAGACGGAGGTCCTCATCCTCGGATCCACCCCCTCGGCCTGGGACGACTCCTCGTGGCCTACCACACTAGGAACAGCTCCTACACCCACCGACCACGCACGCAACCTAGGGGTCATCCTCGACTCCACCCTCTCCATGACGAAGCAGGTCAACGCCGTCTCCTCCTCCTGCTTCAACACCCTCCGTATGCTCCGCAGAATTTACAAGTGGATCCCCACCGAAACGAGAAGGACGGTCACCCAGGCCCTCGTCAGCAGCAGACTGGACTACGGAAACGCCCTCTACGCAGGAGCCCCGGCCAAACTCCTGAAACGACTCCAACGCATCCAGAACGCCTCCGCACGCCTGACCCTCGACATCCCTCGCCGCAGCCACATCACACCCCACCTGAAAGACCTGCACTGGCTCCCCGTCAACAAGAGGATAACCTTCAAGCTCCTCACCCACGCACACAAAGCACTCCACAACACCGGACCAGCGTACCTCAACAGCCGAATCAGCTTCTACACCCCCACCCGTCAGCTCCGCTCCGCCGACCACGCCCTCGCCACTGTCCCCCGCATCCGAAGAGTGACCACCGGCGGCAGATCATTCTCCCACCTCGCCGCCAAGACATGGAACACCCTCCCCCTCCACCTACGGCAGACCCAAGACCTACTGACCTTCAGAAGACTCCTCAAGACCTGGCTCTTCAAACAGTAGCTGCACTCCCCCACCCCTTAGCGCCTTGAGACCCTCACGGGTAAGTAGTGCGCTTTACAAATGATTGATTGATTGATTGATTGATCCAGAGAAGAAGGGGGTAAAATGGCCAAACTGGAAGAAACAACTTCACAGTAGGGGGTTTGAGTCACAAAAGAACCCTTGAAAGCAAAGGGACAGATGCAGCACATGCAAATAAAAAGGGGTGGGGTGGCAGGGCAGCAGGATGGAACAGAGGGGCAACAACACCCTATTTTACAAACAGTAGGTCACCCGGCACTGCACACAGACCAAGAGACCATAGGATAAACCCCAAACCCTAGGAACAAGGAAAAGGGAGAGGAGTAAGACAGCTGGGCCCAAGAAAGCCAAGCCAGGACACACTCCCCACAGGGCAAAAGCAAGTGGGTACACTGGTTGAAGACCAAGCCCGGGCCAAACCCCAGCAAAGGAGAGTAAACTCAATCCTACCCATAGGTGCATCAGAGAAGCATTCAAGGGCAGGTCAAACATTAGAGCCAGCAACACAGAGGCCCCAAACAAACCTAGCAATGAAGAAAGAGGACAGAATCAGAGAGGAGACAAGGTTACAAGACACAAATCTCACAAGCTCCAGTCAAACGGAAAATAGATGGAAAAACAAAGCTCCAGCACCAAAAGGGAGGGGGCACATCTCTCAAGTAGTGAAGGAGGATTCTGTACCCCACACTAAGTAGGCATATTCCAGTTCCAAGCTGAGTAGAGAGCCTATGAATGGAAAGACAAACATCAGAACAGGTTCTACACGGCCTCCATCAAGCCCAGTCAGGAAGCAAAGGTACATACTGCCATGGGACAGGATGGCAGGGAAATATTTCACAAGCCCCAAGATCAGCAAGGAGTATATGGAGTAGCCTAACACTGACTGACCCTCAGATAAAAAGTGGTCTACTCACCTGTCCATCGGTGTAGGGGATCCAGTGCCATTCCCATCAGTCTGGCTAGGGGGACTAGATAACCATCCAAAAGCTCACCAGCACTGCCATGTGTAACAAACCCAAGCCCAATAGGAAGCAGTAAAGAGCAGGCAAATATAATAAAAATGCCACACAGCCCTCAATACATCAATATATCAATATATGGGTCTGTGGCACACAATAGCAGACAGGAAGTTGCAAGATAGGGAACATCCCACAGGCCCAGCACAGAGCAGAATGGGAACCCCAAGTAAGAAAATAGGGAAGATACCTGCTCTCCAGCGAAGGGGACCCTAACACTGCTTAGCAGGCAGGGACACCTCAAGCCCAGTAGGGAGCACACTGCTCATTCAGGTGTAGACTCAGACCCAAAATTCATAGCCAGGGTGATGGGAGATCTACTTTCAATTTTGGAGGCTCAAAGTAACATCAGGGAGCCAGGCAAGACTGAATATAGACCAGTACAACACTACACAACCCAGGACAATCTGAGCAGTGAGGCCAGGGCACACATAGGCAAACAAGAGATGAGAAAGGAAAACGAGGCAACACTCCACTAACACCAAGTCCAGCAGGGAGCATAGTAGAAAGCCCATGCCCATCCTGCATCCCAAGCAAAGAAGAGAGACACCGCCTTTTTTTCAGTGATGGGGAATGCACTGCCCAGCAACATACAAGTACAAACCAACCCCAAGCCTGGCAGGAACACAGATGAAACGCCCACCACCAGCCCTGCTATCCTGGGGGTGGGGAGCAACATTAATTGAGGGATGACAGCAACACCAAGAAAGGCAACCACAAACCCAGCCTCAGTCCCAATAGGGAGCTAGTGAAGGGTAGGTCAGGCGTGGGTGCTCACAAAGCCAGCATAAACAAAGCTGCATGCCCACCAGGGGCACAGGAAGTCAGGAAATGCAGAAAAACAATCCACAACAACCAGAAAAAAGTCCCACAAGGTAAGCAGGAACTCCAATCTAGAAACAGGAAATACAACGTGACTGCATTCCAAAGATAACACACAAAACAGGAGCTTTCTGGGTAGGGGTGGTCTTTTATAGGCAGACCTGGGGGAGGAGGAGTTTACATTTTTTTTAGGTAGGCAGCAAGGCGCCTGTCTCCAGGGTGTTGACGCACCGTATAAAGTAAGAACTGGGACAGGGAAATGATGAGAATGTACTTTATTTTATACTGCACTAAGCACATTTACATTCATTAGACCTAAAGAAATATGTTGCCATTAATCACTGCATGGTCGATGAAACACATATATTGTACACCAGGATAATATCTTTAACGTCCTACTTCTTAGAGGTTACTGTGTTCTGTGTATGCCTGTAAAACACTGCAATGATGACAAGGTAAGAGATCTAAATTAAGCTCCAGGACTTACAGAACTTTCAATTTCTAATTGGTTGCAGGTCACATAACTACCACAAACTACCTACTGAACTATTACCCAGGTCTTGATCTTGAGAAAAGGAATGTTCATGGGTTCACAGCACTGATGAAAGCTTGTATCCAGGGGCGAGCTGACTGTGTCAGAGCATTGCTTTTAGCAGGTAAGTGGCAATGACTACCAAATGCACACTATATGAACAATTATGCACTATCACTGACAGGTCAGTTCTCATGTGTCTCAGGCACTCAGGAGCAAATGGGCAATCATTGTTCTCCATCAAACATTATGACCTAAATACAAAATCTCTGAATGACAAGTTTTTAAGACTTTCACTCCCAAGAGATAGCCATTGCAAGTAGTCAAGGTTTGCTCTTGAAGGCCAGTGTTTAGAATGCTTAAATGCAAATTTCAAGTTAAGGGCATGCAATAAATATATTGTCCAGGCAGAATTAGGACTTCAGAAAAAGTAAAATACTTTGTTCACAGTTTGATGTTCAATAGAGCAGTAAATGTTTTCTTCTCAGCCTCATAGTAAGTTATTTCAACACTATAAAAGTGATTCATTTATTATTCCCATGTTAGAAGAGGGGTGGGGTTGCACACATTTCTATAATGAAAAACCACTTTTCTAAGGTATACAAACTGTGAGAGGTTGCCTGTCAGAGTTTTGAGTTTGACAGGGCCTGCCTCCTTTCTAGCAATATTGCTTGTCCACTATCACCAAGGTGTGCTTATAGTCAGGGTTGGGTTCAACAATGTCACTACTTAGCATCCAAAAAGGAATTCTTACCACTTGCTCTGGCACTAGGCATGCC
Organism: Calotriton arnoldi; assembly: GCA_963921515.1. NCBI lineage: Eukaryota > Metazoa > Chordata > Amphibia > Caudata > Salamandridae > Calotriton > Calotriton arnoldi. The sequence continues at coordinate 41,573 of CAWUFW010024017.1, read as the reverse complement.
TTTGTTAATCTTTCTGACTTACCACTCAGCTGGTAAGTAGAAAGGAACTGTGCAGCAAAATTGCTCAATTTCTACATCCATTCAAGGTGCATGGAAATAAAAGTCAAATCTTTTGTTACTCTTTTTGCTCCCCTCCATTTTACTGGCAATGGAACCTCCTAGGCAGCCTGTATTAGGAAGTTTCAATGCACCTGGGGAATATTAGTTCCTTCCCAGCTCCATGTTTTGAATTTGAGGTCTCACTATAGAGTAGCACATCTACTTAGGCAAATGTGAAGTCACCTACCTCCCACTTTCATGTTTGTATCAGCATATTGTGCCAAAACCCTTTCAGGACTCAACACACTAACATATCTGGTAAACTCAGCTTTTTGAGACCGTAAGATTAAAGCAATTATTGATGATCTAGCAGGTTTTCCAGATCAAGTACCTATTCTGCTGCTGTGAGTTCTGACTCTTCAACCAGAACAAAAGGCAGTGAGACTGTGGCTTTTGGAACAGTTGCTGTACCTGGACTTGCTCTTCACACCTTTGTATCTGGGTGGAACAATCCTCTCATATATCGCCAATTGCTTTAAGCCTGGTCTGTTGGTGGCCAGTGCTGAGGCTAACACAGCCTCCATCAGACTCCAACCTCTAAAGTAATTTTCCAACAAATCTACAATACTGATATTGTGCTTTAGTTAAATGAGGACTTACATGTGCTTTCCATCAGTCTTGATCTCCACATTACTGACCAGGTACCTAAAATCTTCACCATATGGGGAGGCTTTCTGACAGCAGACTCTAGGAACAGTGTTGAATGAGTCTACCTCTCTATAGTCAATTACATTTTGCCTAGCAGTGGTGTTTCATATGCCAGTCAACCTTTTGCCATCTATGTCATGTTGTTATAAATCTTTGTTAGAGCAAAGTATAGGCTTACAACTCCTCATGCTTTGGAGAGTGCCAATTAAATTCCCCCAAGTATACTATCTTGAAACAAGTTAGGTTTTTACAAAGATGGTCTTTAAGCTATTTTCTCAGAGTGTTTAAAAAACAATTGATCCTGCCATGGTTTCAAAGAGAGGTTAAGAGTTTTTCATTGTTAGAATGTCAGAACAGAAAATGGCCTTCCTCTGGCAGAACTTTTTTAGGATCTCAGAATGGTAAGTTGAAGTAGATGAACTGATGGCCTGAGAAACTTTGCAAGTCAATAGGGTGTGACGCTATATGACCATACAATGGATCTGAGATAGTGGAAGCATTTATGCATCATGTAAAGCAATTTAGATTTAATGTTCTCTGCCATAGACAACTAGTGTGTGGTGCAGGAATGATATGACCATCCCATGTAATCCTAGTTTATCTCGGGCAGCCTGATTTTAGTCTAAAGTTCTACTAAAAATCACAATATTTTGATGAGTATATGTAAGTCAAAGAACCCAGCTATAACTACACTGGACATTTGGCCTTACATTGTCCAGTCTTCGTCAACTAGAAACGCTAGCGTTTTTCCATCATCACCCTACAGGGAGTGGGACCAAGGTGAGATGGCCATGTTTCTTTCATCAGGAAGGCAGCTGGGTCTGCCATGATGGCTATTTGAGGATTTGAGTCTTATTAGCGTTCAGCGTGAGAAAGATATCACCATCACTTGGTCCATAGCTGAGATTCAAAAGGCAAAATAATCAATGTTGTCGATGTAAGAGGCCTGGATGTTAATAAAGGTTGTCGATCAGCACCATAGTAAGAAAATTGAATTACCATCAGCAAAACCAAATAGATACAAAGAGTGCTGGAATCTGCTCATAACTGTTAAAATCAACAGATCAGTGTCAGGTTTTAACAATGGAAGGCAATGTACTGGAGGAATGACCTAACCCACTCTATAGCAAAATTTCCAATCCCATAACTCAGTATCTAAGTAGGAGAATGCTATGGCCACTTAAAAGAAAGTGTTCAAAAGGACCAAAGGATCAGTACCATGAAACCACCATTACCTACCTCCAATCGCTTGTCATTTTATATAGTCTTGATGAAACAACTAGTACCATGTGCAAGCCTAAAGATCACCTTATTGAATTAAATATGTTTCTTTAAACTTATACAGTTGGTCAATCAACTTGTGTTTCATCGGCTTAGCTAAATAGGGCAGTTTAGTTAAATGGAGGCAGTTCGATAGCGGGTAGGGATGAATTAACTAATATTTCGACAAAACGTTCCTCACCCTCATACAGTGACGGCCAGCACGGATTGGAGGTGCGGGGCAGATGCCGCTCATCAGATACAGATTATTACGTATATACCTGTGTAGCATTGAGAAGGGGAAGTTAAAAAATAAAATAAAAAACGTACCTTCTCCTTGCTTCCTTGCCGCGTCTCTCCTCTATGGTCCTCCCTTGCTGGCCTGAACAGGAAGCACACCCAGGCTCCCAGTCAGCCAATCACAATGCTGCCTTAGCAGTGTTTTGATTGGTCTGAGCGCCATGTTTCAGCACTCAGACGCTGACTGGGAGCCTGGGCATGTTCTCCACGCAGGCTGCAATGCAGCCTGCATGGAGAAAATGTGAAGTGCGCAAGACTGTTTGGCCGGCCCGAGAGGGCCGGCCAAGTAGTTATTGCTCACTTAGGAGGGTGCTATCACTCCTCCCCTGCCCCCGCCCCCTCACGTAAAGCTGCGGTAGTAGGAAAAAATAAAATGATAATAACGCAAGTATTTGTGTAATCAACCTGTGCAGACAATAAAGGAGAACCCATAAGACCTGCTACGCTAAATCAATTCTTAGAATTTCTCGGAGCTAAATGCCTTAACCGTGACCAAAGGAAATCCCACCCCAATAATATGGGTGCTCACTTTAGCTCTAATGTCTGATTAGAATGTTGAGATTTTTGGGGCAAAACACCATGCAAAAGAAAATCAAAGTGTTTGCAATGCTGAAATTTTGCTATTGTTAAAATCCAAAGTTAGTGTATTGTTCAGCAATTGCCAGAATTATTTCTGTGATTTGCTAAAACTCTCAATTCTAACTGCAAAATAGGCCATCTTCTTGTGGATGAAGGATTTTGTGTGCGTGCTGTGTGGGGTATACTCCACATTTTCTGGATGGGTCATAAATGTGGCTATATTCTCTCTGTGTTTTTCTTTATCAACTTGGGAAGCGAAACCTTTTCAGTAAACCATATGTTCATTAGCTTGCACTTGGCAGCCTTCAACCACTGCATTAGAATTTTTCAGTCTAAGCTGGAAGCAATCCATTCATAGAATTCTTTATAGGGTAGTGGAAGTATGTTCGTTTGACTCACATGCTTCTGGATGTAAATCTTTCAGTGCGGGATCCATCTTGATGTAATGGCATTTATACCTTTGATCTTGAGTAGTAGTGGGTTTAGAAAGAAATATCGGGGCAAACGTACTTCAAAAAGAATGCCATTATTGTCCAACAATTTCAAAGGAAGAAAAGGATTCCACAATTCATTGGTAAACAATATCAAATCTTGTGTATGATCAGCACAGTGCCCCTTTTAGTAACTTTTCAAATATCAGATTAACAAGCTGTGTAGAAATATCTTAGTGGATGAAGAAGTGTTGTAGTGAACCCAGAAGTTGAAATCTCCTAGAATACATATGTTATTTTCTCCTCCGTTATGGCTTATTTGGTTGTGTAGAGTGAAAGCCAAGCAATAACTCCTAGGGTGCTAGATGGGAAGGGAAAAAATCTGAAAAAAGACCTAAGAATAATACATATAATTCAGAGTTTGTAATAATGCATGTAATTTATATTATTCAAACAGCAATGACAATAATGAAATAAATATATGATATCTAAGTAAGTAAAAGAGAGCACGTAACGGGTAACTGGGAAATATGATCCGATATTGCCATTGAGGAGTTCTGACAACATCTGAACCACGAAGCCGAAGGTCTAATGGTTTATAAATGTCCTTGAACCCTAAAAGTGTAAAAGAGGACTAAGTGATTTAATAATTGGTTTGAGTACTCTTTACAAAGATTTTCAGCAAAATCCTGAGTTTCATTTTTAGTATTCATTGTTTGCTTGATACTGCAGGTGTATCGCTCAATGTTTTTGCAAAAGCGTGTTTTGTAGGGGGAAAAATAATGTACTAATATTTAATATGTATTTCCATGGCAGCAATAAATATTTTTGTAAGTCAACTTTTAAATGGAAAGCAGCATTGCAAGGAATCAAAATCATGTGTTCTAAAATGTGCTTTTCTTTTATTGTGCATTGATTTAATTGGGGAATTTCTGGATTACAAACCCCTCCCTTGCTATGAGCCCACTATAGATGAAATAGTGCTGATGACGGCACGCAAACTGTATATACAGTTTATATTAAATATAAGCTGTTACTGACAAAGGTTTTTTGTAGCAAGTGACGTACGTAGCAGAAAAAAATAATCTATGGCTAGCATGTACAGGAGCAGGGCCGTTTCTACCATTAGGCAGGACTAGGCGGCCGCCTAGGGCGGCAAAAGGGGGAGGGCGGCAAAATAACCTAGAAACGGCCCTGGGGTCAGCTAGCGGGAGCCTGTGATGAGCACACTGAAGTCAGGCAGTGGGAGCCTGTGATGTGCACACTGAAGTCAGCCAGTAGGAGCCGGTGATGGGGTCAGCTAGCGGGAGCCTGTGATGTGCACACTGAAGTCAGCAGTGGGAGCCGGTGGTGTGCACACCGGGGTCAGACAGCGTCCGCCAAACAACGCCAAGTTCTTCACTGAAACCAACTGAACTGTTAAGGAAAACGGAGCAAGGGGGTGTGGGCGCAAGCAGCTGGTTCTTTTTCACAATACCTTCTCCTCTATTGCAACAGTCATTGGCACAATGGAAAAGATTTCTGTTTCTTTCATTTCATTTCATGTTTCTACAGTTGAGATAGATTACAGATTGCGCGTGGCGCCAGTCGCTCAGGGAATCCCTACATTGAGGCATGTGACCTTTTCCTATGAAGGGAGAAGACAAAAACACACATATATTATAAACACTCTTAGCCTTCGATGTTGGCTCTTATGTGATACAAGTTCTCTATGGCGGGCCTCCAGGCCGTTCCCATTACGAGTTGCCCGTTATTTTCGCAACATTGAACTCATTAAAAACCGATACTGCTCGCTGCAATATTTACTGGCGACCACATTACCTCCCCATCCCAAGTTATCTATATACGAACTGCGCATAACATGATAAAAGTGGTTATTTTCCCTTGTTCTGAGTGGCAAAAACTCTGACGGTGTAATATTTCTCCAAATATATGTTGCCTGATTCAGCCTGGAGTAATTTGTGGGGGGGAAAGCACGGTATCTCTGCTCTAGTGTCGAGATCCCTATTTGGGCACAAACTCATGTTTGCCTCTCAATCCTGATTACTGGCCTGACCGGATTGGTTGGAGCGCCTACCCGAAAAGCGCTAACTTCGTATTTCGGAGTACACGTGACATTGGCCCAATTTCCAGCGCAGCTCGTCTTATGAGGACAGCCATAGTGTTGCATATGCACTGCGGTGAGGTGCAGAAGAGGGCAGGGGTCGCCGTCGTTAAGCCACACTCTCAAGGTGCAGGGATCCCCAGCACTGCCAAGGGAGTGTACATGTGAGGCGCGGTAAGGGGCTCACCAATTACGCCACTATCAGAGCGCAGGGACCTTCAGACCGGCCAGGGCAGCAAAGTGCTTGGCAGATGTCTTCTTCCGGTCGTGCTCCTCGCGCACGCGCTCAGCCCGGGGTCCCTCTTTTGTCTCAGTTATTCGCATTCATTATTAAAAGGCGCCGGAAACAAATGTGTCAGAATTTAAATCCGGCGGCAAAAGTGGGTTGGTGGCCGGGAGAGGTGCCATACATCAGGCTCTGGACGGACGGGGATGAAAGAGCTCTGCGCCACCCTGGAGCTGCGCGGCGTCAATAATTCAGTGCGCCAAGAAGATTATACCAGTGGGTCAGGAGTGAGGAGCCAGGCGCTTGCTACTGGTGTTTTCTGGTTTCGTGGCGCTGTTAATAATGTTAATAACATGCTACTAATTCCCAAATGGTTTTAGCAAGTAAGTGCTTATCCAAACTTTGGCCAAGTATTGTAGTTTTTGCATTAGGTGGAGGAGATTGTTCGTGCTATGATTAAAGTAAAGTAACTTTTACAGCGTTGTTCTAGGTAGCACCCAAAATTACCAACTGTGTAATTTCCACGTATATTGTGATGGAGCAACAGTGTAAAGGCACCTTCAGAGTGATAAGAAGCAATATATACATGTAAAAACATGGTAATTGCTATAATAATTATTAAATAACGTGTTATGATACTTTTATCATAATATTAATTACAAAGGAATGCAAAAAGTGTACAAACACGTTTTGTTAATTCATTTAAAAAAACAATGTAATAACACTTTATCGAAATATGTTTATCACATCCCCAGTACTAAGTAAACTATTTTGTAAAAATAGTGTAAAAAAAGGGAAATTAAATATTTTTTTATTGTAAATTGTTTTCTAATCAAAATATCAAAGTATTTTACTATGGCGAGAGTTATAAAAATAACAACGTGAAAGTACATTCGATTGTAGTAACTTTAACACAAAACCAATGACAAAGTTGGGTAATACTTTTATTGGCATACTATTAAACAGGCGAAAAGAAAATGGGAAGGCAGGATTTTTGTAAGAGCCACAACAAAGTGAAATTCCACATTCATTGAAAGGAGCAGAAGATATTCTCTGTCGGATACTTGATAGTAGGCATCGTGTGTAAATAAATATAATATTCACTGATGCATATACAGCCTGAATTATTAGTAATAATATTAATTAATTATTCATGCTCGCCTTGAATACATTTCTCCTTCCCAAGTTGAATATTGAAATTAAATTTTACAGCATCAATCTATTTGCCCATTGCATCGTACAGTCGGTGAATTCATAGCTCAAACAGATAGACCTTTAGAAAGCACCTCATGAAACCCAAGTTCAGGCAAACAGCGCCTGGGGCTCTTCAACCTGGCTTCCCATGCACTAGCGCACTGACTGACGCTCTTCTTTCTGGTCACTTGATCGAGCGAAGACTATATCATGTGATGTCACAGAACGCTGCTACCCCCACCCACCCAACCATCCCCCACCCCGTCCTTTTGCCACCCCGCAAACAAAAATAATACAGTCATTTTCATATAGCGCTTTTCACGATGCGTATACCGTTTCCAAAGGCTGCAAATAACAGGTGTCACGATTGCTCTATTTACCTACCTCGGCAGGATGGAAGACCGAGTGTGCTTAGCAAGGATTACGAGCTTGTAGCTGATGAGTGATGGTAGTAAAAGGGAGGGGGCGGCATTTTTCAATTCTCGCCTAGGGCGGCAAAACACCTAGAAACGGCCCTGTACAGGAGCTTCAGAGACGCCCACTCACATAATTTCTTTTGTCAAGCATGCGCCCTCACAAAGAAACAAATGGATATTGCCCATTTGTAGGTCTCTGGGAACTAGAAAGCACCTGGAGGCCTTCAGAATAAAGACACAAAGCGATTATAGTGTTTGCTTTTGCCAAATTTCTAATGTCTGCTTGGATCTGGCGCACTAAGGGGCACATTTACAAGGCACTGCAACACCGGAGCGTCACTTTTTACACCGCTACGGTGGCGCAATGCCCTGCTCCATATTACAATGCGGTGCTAAGCCACTTTGGGTGGCTTAACGTCGCATGTAAATAGCATACCCTTTTACGTAGTTATCTGCATCAAAGGGGCGTGCAATGGGTGTTTCTGTGGGCTTTTTGACGCTGCCCCTGATTTTCAAGGATCTGTAAATCTGAGGCAGAGCCAACAACTAACGCCAGTGAAAAGCAGGCATTAGAGTGGCACAACGAGGAGAAATACTTGTATTTCTCCTCGTTTTTTGATCCTTCTATATGTGCTGCATTCTGCAGCACATATAGAAGGAGCATATCACCTTTAATGATTGTTTATGTGCAGGTGTCTATTCCTGCACATAAACAATCATCCCTGCAACGCAGGCACCCTTGCACCATGGCGCAAAAGTGTCTGTTTTGGCGCTAGGCAGCTTTTTTAGTGCCAGCGCAAGGGAAAACACAGGGTGCACCATACTCTAGTGAATACGGTGTATCCCTGTGTTTTTGAAATGACACGATGCTACTAAATTGCTTGCAGCGCTGGGCTTCATCAGTTCTTTATAAATATTCCCCTAAGTGTCTCCAAGCTACTGACGAAGTGTCCCTTCAACATGTGAGAGGTGTGATATTTCTTTCCCCCATTTGTCTATAATCCCAGATGAAAACCTTGTTGTATATTGATTAACATACTGTATTTGAATACTATTTTCCCGCACTGCTGTTTTATTGGTCTTTTTAATGTTTTTAACTTTTTTAATATGCATACCTTGCCACACATCATGCTATGGTCCAAAATATGGTTATCTCCGGATTTGAAATTCACGCGTGACATTGTAGAAGACTGTTTAAAACAAAGCAATGCTCAGGCTATTCCATGGTTAAATTATGTCAAATTATCCCTGCAAGAATTGGGGCTGACACATCTATGGGCAAACACAGGAAACAATACCAGTTTTACCAAGGCACAGATTAAGTTGAAACTCTTAGAATGCAAGGAAAAGCTAAGAATGGAGAAAGCCAATGATATGCTAACAGTCCAACAGTACAGATCTCTTTCCACATGCTCTGGCATGGAGCCCTATCTTTTGTAGATTAGATCTCCCCAATATAGATTTTATCTTTCACGTTTTTGTATGAACATGATTAATTATTTAGGGGCAATCCTAACCACCGGTTCATGGTTCGCCTCCTTGCCACCTTGTCACTGTGACGGGGTTTCCTGCCAAACTACGTAGCCTATAGATCCAAATTCTTATGACCGATCCTTAAAATTAGGTCTTTTAACTCGCATCTTAAAGGTCTGACATTTTTGCAGCGCTTAGAGCACCCAGTGACCTGCTTTGCTGTTTTAAATTTTATAATTCAGTCCCTGAGACTGAGAAAAAAGATACCCATCATGTAGTTAAATTGGCATTGTACCCACACTCACACTCAAACCCACATAGCCATTACCGTGCCGCCATGTGACCACAGGGCTTACTTACCATACAGTCACACCGCCATTGGACTCGTATTATGTCAGAGTCCCAACGTCAGGACTTATCAGCGACCCTCCCCCCCCCTCCATAACCCCTCCACCCACGTCCCTCCTGTACTGGTCTTTCGGTTCGCCCCGAGAAGAAACAAGGCACCAACAAAGCAAGACACATTCTTCCATAAACAATCTGGGGGGTTATTGAGAGGCGGTGCGCGAGCCTAGAGAGGACTACATTTCTCATCCAGCCCGGTTGGGGAGGAAGCAAGCAAACGGACCTGTGCAGGTATGCACATGCAAATACTCCCCCTCCACCCTTGTTTCTGCTTCTGGGTTCCCCCCCATACCCTCCCCTCTTACAGTCATTACCCTCATTTATAGATTGCAGTGGAGGATTGTTATTTTGTAGGTTTAATGTGTCAAATTTTTTTGGGAGCCACTTCACAAGTCTGTATTGATCCTGTGTATGTAACTTAGATCAACGTATGTACACTCCTACATTATTTTATAGTTTGAATACGCAATAAAGAAATACAACACAAAAATAAAAATTCGCATTGTGAGGTCTCATGATTTGTATTGATCTGATGTTTAATTGTATTTTTACTGTTCTATTAGTATATATTGTTGAGCCAGGAAAACCCTTTTGTATTATGAATTTATACTGGCGCTGTGAGATTTTATGATTTTAACTTATATTTAATAGCATGTTTTAAGTTTTTATACTCAGCTGTATATAAATTGTCTTTTCTCTGAGCTTTTATGGTCGTATATTAGACCGAATAAAGTTTTATTGATTGACTGGTTGATATCTGTCTTTTTTATATTGTATGTTGCTTTTATGATTCTGGTGATCGAAATAAAGCTTTCCAACCAACCAACGATATTATAGAGTAGGTTTAACACTGAAAATGGGAAAATAAGGTTGTAAAGAAATGGGCCATTAGTTGGTTGGCCTGCACAGGTCATGGGTCCACATTTGCCCTCCACTGGGAACCAAACATTCTATTTTAGCGCTTGACTCTCTCAAGGTAGCGGAGCAGAGCAGTCCAAGGACTACTCAAAGGTGGTGGTGATGACTAGCACTGTGCTTTTTCTATGGAAAAGTCGATGTAAATTGATTACACACACACTATTCAATACTATGCAGTAATATACAAATATACATAAGGCTGGTGGAAATACCTTTGATGACATTGCGTAATCACCTCTGACACCCTAAAAGGTCATATAAACACATCAGGTAAGTATATTGACCTGGTCAAAGTTTCAAGATCAACAAACCACATGCCAAAACAGAATTTTATGAGTAAATGTAATAATCAAAATTCACCATGTGTGAATGCACTTATTAATGTTCATAAAGTATGTACACTTTGATCAGCAGTCATTGTCAACATTATTATCTCAATAAAGCATTTACAAAAAACGAATGTCCCATGGATCTGTGTGATTTTTCTATACTTTCAACCTTTTGGAAACGCAATGTTAAATACAGCTCCTAGAGAGCATCACATTTAAATCACACCGTATGTAACCATAGACTTATCCCCTCGAGAGCTCTATACAGAATGTATCTTGCTCTGGACACCTTCAGGCCACAATAACTGCAGCCTTAAATTTCGCCCTAGAGGGTGTTGCAATCCCAGCTGTAGAGCACATGCTCCAGCCTAGGGAGTGCTTGAAAGTTAAAAGAATTCCCAGGTTGGTCCTTCCTTTTTGGATCCTTGAGACTTAGGGTCAGTACTTCTGCATCGGGGTCTGGGGCTTTCTTGAGTGGGCTGTAATGCTTCTGCAGCTCCCCAGTACCTTCTTTTTCTTTTTAGTGGTGGCCCACCATCCTTGGGCCGCAACAACAGCAAAAACAAGTGAGCTTTTGAAGGCCCTGCAGGACATTATGGGCCGCTCCCTCGGGGAGCTCGTTAATAATTGATTAGCGCTACGGCCTCTTTCTTTGTGTGCCGTTCATCTTTGCTGTGTGGCAGCCTTTTTCTTTTTTCATTTTTTTATTTTCTTTTGGGGGTGCCTCCTTTGTTGGGAGGCAGCCCAGGAGCCTACCCCAGGCTAGCCCCTGCCGGCTCCCCAAACAAGAGCACTTCTGCCACTGCCCCCAGGAGCCAGTAACTCTTCTCCTCTGTCTGCTCCTATGGGCAACATGCTGGGTTCTCTGGTGGCTGCCTGCTCCCCCAGGCTCTGGCACAGGAAGCGGGGCAGGCCCACCACGGATGGGGACAGTGTGGCGGTACTCCCTGTCCCCCCCCCTAACTTCCCCGGGCTCGAAGTTGGGATCCAGGGCCTGTCTCCTCGTTTTCCTTGGGGACAGTGTAGTGGCATTCCTCCATCATTGCTGCCATTTGCGGGCCCAAAGTTGGGGGTCCCGGGCCCCCTAATCTATAACCCGGCCTGGAGTTGGGGTCCCCAGGCCTTACTGATGTTGAGGAGGGAGCACCATGCACGCTCCCTACTGGCATGAAAAAGATGAAAGATTCTTCATGCTGCGACCCCCGGACCCTGGTCCCCCCCAGGAGGGCTTTAACAGCCGGGATGTGGAGCTCCGCATGCTCTGTGTACACTGGGGGAGGGGGTCAAAGGTCATATCTTTCTCCGGCAGGTAACTTGAGCCCCGTTGGGCCATTTTACTCCAATTTGGCCTCAGTTTGCCAGGAGGTCATCTTTCTCAGACCTCCTGACCTATAAGGCAACAAAATTTGCAGGGAGCTGGTTCACTGGCTCTCCGCACCAGCCTTCTCTCCTCCTTGGCATAGAAGCCCAGTCTTCCTGCCAACTAGTCCTTAGGGGGTGCAAGTGGACCAACTTCCCGGGTCCTGTAGAGAGCCCCACTGGTCCTGGGGACAACTGTAGTGAGAGTCCTTTGTCCAGATAGATATCAGGGGGTTACTCCTTCAAGTTGTCCATGGCTGCCGCCTCCAGTCCCAGTGTACAGCAGGCAATCAATACCAAGAGAGAGCTCTCCCCCTTGAGCAAGCCCTTTTAAGTGGGAGTGGAAAGTTCCAGAAGAGAGGCACCGCTGTCCTATCCTGGGGTGGCATATCACCTCTCAGCCCCTGTCCCAACACTTCTGCACAGCCTGCTGGGACATTTCAAAATGGCATCTCCCAGGAGTCTACTAGTCACATCTGCTCTGGGGCCTCAGGTTAGCCCCTCGCATACATCACTCCCAGGGCCTTTCCCATCAAATTTTCAAAGGGAGCCTCCTCCTGTGTCAAATACAGAGGTCTGGGCTCCCTCCTTTGTTCAGTGGGCTTAAGCTGGCCCATCCCTGGTACAGTGTGATAGCTGATTGATTGATGCAGATCCTTTATCCCCACCCCTTTCCTCCTCAGACTCCTCAAGCACTGTAAATTTCTCCCTTTGTGTGGGGAGGCCTTTGTTCCTGTTGCTGGAGAGAAATGTAATTAACTTGGCACAGCAGGGTGACAGAGGGCATGGGCTGTGATCCTGAGCTGAGCCAAAGAAATATGACAATCATGGGTGACTCATAACCTGTTTAGCTATCTTTTTGGAACTTGCAGAATTGATTTTCCCGCACAGGTTACACCCGAATTTGATAAGTCACTGTTCTCTGAAGGCCAAAGGGAAGTGAATCTGAACCCTAAGACAGTTTTCCCGTACATGTATAATGGAGTGTCACTGCAGACAAAACAGTAAACCACACTAACTTTCCCTATGAGTGTACACTAACATTATGAGGCCTACCCCAGGTTAATCTCCAATCCTGCCGAGTCCCCTCTGCTCCAGGCTACCTGTGCGCAGCTGCCGGCAAGAGTCTTTCACACATAGCCCTCACATGTGTGTTCACATGTGACCAGACAAGTGCGTTTTACCCTTGCTGCATCACAGCAGTCTTATCTTAAAAGGCGGACACTGGTGGTTAACACGCACAGTCCATTTACCAAGAGTTTACCATGGGTGAGTATCCAGTGATGGGGCTCATCCACAGCAAAAAGGTTAAAAAAACAGGTGATCAAATCTGGCTTCATACATTCTAGATCTACTGCACATAACTGGTGCACTATATTCGTCCTATTGCACCAACTGAACCCCTCCTTACAGGTGGCGGCAGTTCTGCTGGATGTCGCCAAGGCCTTTGATTCCATTGCATGGGAGTACAATTATGACCCCTATGGACATTCCAGAGGCATTCCTCCAGTAGATACACCTATTTTATACTGACCCGGTGGCCAGCAAGTTTGTTAACTGGCACACGTCTGATGGTTTCCCATATGTAGAGGGACGTGACAGGGATGCCCCCTGTCGCCACTGTTATTTGCTATAACACTGCAACCGCTGGCCTGTGTTATTCAGCAAAGATATGCTGCATCTGTAATGCAGTTCCAGCTGCATTCTATTAGTATCTCTCTCTATACAAATGATATGGTACTGTATGTCAGAGATCCTCCTGTGCACTTATCCCCAGTGATCCAGGAGTACATTAGTTTTGAACACTACTTAGGCCTATGCATTTCATGGTCGAAGTCGGTTATATTCCTGCTCACGCCTAGCACTCTGGAGAGCCCACTTGAATTTCCCCTAGTGTGGGACACGGGCCCTGTTAAATATTTGGGGGTATGGATTCTTAGGGATTCTAAATTGGTGGTAAGATCTAACTATGGCATAGCCGTCCCAAAACTGGAAGGTCAGGTATCTCGATGGTCGAACCTGCCGCTGTTCTTGGCGAATAGAATTGCAGGTATAAAGATAGTCATACTGCACACATTTTTATGCCTGTTTATAAACACTCATTGTCTTACCTTTGTATTTTTTTTAAGAAACTCAGGGCATTTTTGTTCACAATGGTATGAGCAGGAAAGTAACCAAGAATCAGCTGGAATACACTCACATTGCCATACTCTAGCGGTGGTTTTAACGTGCCTGACTTTCATCTATAGTACATCTGAGCACAAGCCCACTACGCACAGTATTGGTATGCATCGCATGACTATGTACCACACATTGCCATGGAACATGCTGATGCCTTTCCATCCCACTTCCAGCTCTTCTACCGCACAAACAGGAGGGGATACCATGTACAGAAATTAATACACTGCACTCTACATCAATGGCTTGGGGAGCACTGTAAGGCCAAGTAGGAAAGTTCCTGTTATATACCCCAGCATTACCATAGTGGTGCAACCCTGCAATCTCGGTTTCTCAGGAGGATACTGCAATACAAATACTCACTCGTGCTGGCCTCAAATCTATGGGGGACACCTACCCTCATGGCACTTTTGTAGCCCTTGAAGATATCTCATGCGCTCAACGGCACATTTCACTACTGACATTCACATATTACCGACTTTGGGCTGCACTGCCCAAACTATACCCTCAATTCCCAGAGAAACCGCCTACTCTCACTAAATTACAGATACTGCTCACTAGCACCACGTGTAGACACTTGGGGGAATATTTACTAGGAAGTGGCAGAGCACAGCGTGAGCCTCCTTGGCTGAACCCCGCGCTCAGCCACTTCTAAAACGTAGGGCTGTGCCGTATTTATGAGGATACGGTGCAGCCCTGCGTTTCCCCCTGCGCTGGCGCTAATTTTAGCTGCCTAGCGCCAACACAGACACCCTTGTACCATAGTTCAAGGGTGTCTGCATTGCAGGGGAAGATTGTTTATGTGCAGGAAGGTGTCCCTTCCTGCACATAAACAATCTTTAAATGGCGTTTTGTAACTTCTATGTGTGCTGCCTAATGCAGCACACAGAGAAGTTACAAAACGTCATTTTTAAATTGATTGTTTATGTGCAGGAAGGGACACCTTCCTGCACATAAACAATCAATTGCCTTTGCTGTTTCTATGTGTGCTGCACAATGCAGCACACAGAGAAACAGAAAAAAACGAGGAGAAATGAAACATTTCTCCTCTGTACGCCTGTTTAAGACCAAGTTTTCCCTTGTCTTAATTTTGGCGCTGCCCCATATTTACCCTGCCCTTGTAATTATGGGGCAGCGTCAAAATCAATTGGTGTTGCGGTGGAACGCCCACCACAACAGCCATTGCCTGCCCATTTCGCGCTAAGTGTAGCGTGAAAGGGGGCCTTATTTACAAGGCAGCGTTAAGCCATGTTCAGTGGCTTAACGCTGCCTTATAAATAAGTCAAAGCCCATATCGCCACAGGAACATCACTAAATGTGACGTTCCTGTGGTGATAGGGGCTTTTAAATATGCCCCTTGATCACTAAACTTTATAATGCAGCACAGATGGATAGGCTGCAGATCCCTAATAATACGGTGGAGGGCTGGAACGCAATACTTGATCAGCCACTGGAGGGGACAGACTGGAAATCTTGCTGTGCGCAACTACATACCCTTACTTCTAATTGCAAATTGCAAATAATACATTTCCAATTTTTACACCAAATGCATTATACTCCTGTCAAATTGTGCAAATTTGGGTTGCGGGCAGCTGCACACTGTGTGTGATGTGCGGTGGTGGAGGCAGATTTCTTACATTTGGCCTTGCAATGTGCCTCCATAATACAATATTGGACTCAAGTCACCAGGACTCTAACAGACATGGTGTCAGAACAAATTGACTGCGACCCTGCAGTGTGTCTACTGGGACTGGTCAAGGATCTGCAGCCGGTCAACTGTAAATTTGTGGCTGTGGATCTCTTGTTGGCAAAGAGGAGGGTGGCCCTTCACTGGGGAAAATGTGCAATGCCCACCAAGAAGAACTGGTTATCAGGTATGGCTTACTGTGTGTCCCAATTGCAACTCAATGCAGAGGAACTGCTACGGCCTTCGAGCCCCAAGGACATTTGGGGCCCTTTCACAAAATACCTGCTGACGAATCTGGAAGAGCCGGTGTGACAGGGGGGTAAAACAGGGAGGTAAAAACGGGGAAACTCATAATAAGTGTGGTATATTTCTATTGCATGTGCACCAATGACAATGCTATGATTACATTTTCTTTCTGGTCACTATGCTTGATAGAACAAGTTACTTACCTTCGGTAACGATATATCTGTAAGAGACATAGGTTAGTTATGGATACCTTAGAATTACCCCCAGGTGTCAGACTGGATCCAGAGAATTTTTTCCTCAGCAGTACCTCTGCGCGTCGATAGGTGGTGTTGGACGACTCCACGTTCATAGTTGGTGTCGTGGTCACCGGAATGACGTTGCGGTATCTACTTAGACGCCGCCCTTGCGCGCTGACGTCAGTTCTTTACACGACATTCCACGCCAGAAGCGCAGAGCCATGCAAGACACTGATCACAGGTGCACAAAAACTAGGGCTCTGAAAGGGGAGTCCCTTAACCTAGAAATTCAGAACGGGGAGGATGGGTGGGGCGGTAAGGAATCCATAACTAACCTATGTCTCTTACAGATATATCGTTACCGGAGGTAAGTAACTTGTTCATCTGAAAGAGACAGTTAGTTATGGATTCCTCACCTTAGAATAGATACCCCAGTAATACCAAGCCCGGTGGTGGGTCTGCGACCAAATTCACACCAGAAAGTGCTGGAGGACTGAACGGGCAAAGAAGCCATCTCTCTGCACTTGGCTGTCCAGGCAATAGTGTTTGGTAAACGTGTGCAGTGAATCCCACGTAGCTGCCTGGCAGATGTCAAGAAGGGAGACTCCACATCCCAAAGCAGTAGTGGCTGCCGTTGCCCTGGTGGAATGGGCACGCAACCCAACTGGAGGTTCCTTTTTCGCTAAGGAATAGCAGATTTTGAGGCAAAGAATGACCCCTAGGGAAATGGTTCATTTTTGCACGGCCCGACCTTTCTTGGCACCCACATACCCGACAAAGAGCTGGGCATCCACCCGGAATTGCTTTGTGCCATCCAGATAGAAGTAAAGCGCACATTTTGGATCCAGATGGTGGAGCCTCTCTTCCTCTTTAGAAGGATGCGGAGGGGGAAAGAAGGTGGGCAAAGGGATGGTCTGTGCTATATGGAAAGAGGTAACCACTTTGGGAAGGAAAGAAGGACTAGTGCGGAGGACAACCTTGTCTTGATGAACAGCCAGGAAAGAAGGTTTAGAAGAAAGGGCCTGTAGCTCACTCACCCTGCGAGCAGAGATGATGGCAACCAGAAAGGCAGTTTTAAGGGTTAAAAGCCTGAGAGGACAGTTATGTAGCGGTTCGAAGGGAGCACACATCAAATAAGTAAGAACCAGGTTCAAGTCCCACTCGGGCATCACGAAAGGAGTAGGAGGAAACAAGTGAGTAATGCCCTTAAGGAAGTGATTTACAATAGGGGACTTGAAAAGAGAAGGTTGGTCAGGCAGCCAAAGGAAGGCCGAAATGGCCGATAGATAGCCTTTGAGAGTGCCCAGAGCAGAGCCCTGCTGGGCCAAAGAAAGAATGAAGAGGAGAACCTCTGAAAGGGGGGCAGAAAGGGGATCCACAGCCTTTGCTGTGCACCATGCCACAAATTTGTTCCATCTACAGGCGTATACCATTTTAGTGGAGGGGTGCCTGGCTGCCAAGATAACATTACAGACTTCTGGAGGAAGGTCGAAAGCTGTCAACTGTTGCCGCTCAATCTCCACGCAAGGAGGTGGAGGCTGGCAGGTTCGGGTGGAGGACCGTCCCCTGCTGCTGCGACAGAAGATCCTCCCGAAGAGGCAGTCTGATCGGAGGATCGATGGCCATGTGTAACTGCTCGGGATACCAGACTCTACTCGCCCAATCCGGAGCCACAAGAATGACTTGGGCCCGGTCGCGCTTGATCTTCTGCAGCACTCTGGGCAGAAGTGGTATAGGCGGAAAGGCGTATAGAAGACCGCAACTCCACTCGTGACAAAAAGCGTCACCTAGCGAGTGCCGCCTTGGAAATTCCCACGTGCAGAACTGCTGACATTACGCGTTCTCTTCGGTGATGAATAGATCTAACCAAGGCTCTTCCCACTGCTGAAAGAGACCTTGCACCACCTCCGAGTGAAGACGCCATTCGTGATCCATCATGCACCTGCGGCTAAGTTCGTCTGCCCTGGCGTTCAGAGAACCTGACAGGTGTTGAACCACCAGGGATATGCCCTGATGTTCCAGCCATGTCCAAAGGCGAAGAGCCTCTTGACATAGGGTCCACGACCCCACCCCACCCTGTTTGTTGCAGTACCACATGGCGGTGGTGTTGTCCATGAACACCTGCACCTCTCTTCCCCGTACAGAGGGAAGGAATGCTTTTAGTGCAAAATGGATCGCCCGAAGCTCCAAAAGGTTGATATGGAGCCCGGACTCCGCCGGAGACCAAAGGCCTCTGATCTCCGCCTCTCCCATGTGGCCACCCCACCCCAGCAGTGATGCATCTGTCACCACTGTGAACTCTGGTTGGGGAAGGGAGAGGGATCTGCCGTTGACCCAATCTCGGTTCGTTAGCCACCACTGCAACTGGCTTGCAGTGCCCTCAGAGATCTGGACGCAATCGGAAAGATTTCCCTGATGCTGTGCCCACTGGAACTTCAGGTCCCACTGCAGAGCCCGCATATGCCACCTGGCATAGTCCACCAGCAGGATGCAGGAGGCCATGAGGCTCAGTAGCCTCAGGGTCATTCTGACCGAAACCCGGGATAGAGGCTGAAAGATCGGAATCATAGCCCGAATATCCCGGACTCGCTGCTCGGGGGATAAGCCCGAAACTGCGCTGTGTCCAGAACCGCTCTGATGAAAAGGAGCTTCTGAGAGGGGATCAGGTGTGACTTCGGCACATTGATGGTGAACCCCAGCGAATGCAGGAGGTCGGCCGTAGTCTGGAGGTGGGTGACAACAGCCTGGGGCGAGTCCACCTTCAACAGCCAGTCGTCGAGATAGGGGAAGACTGGAACCCCTGATCTGCGCAGATGAGCTGCGACCACCGCCATCACTTTCGTGAACACCCGAGGGGCGCTGGTAAGGCCAAAGAGGAGCACGGTGAACTGAAAGTGCTTGTGGCCTACCTTGAACCGCCGGTAACGCCGGTGGGCCGGCAGGACGCGGATGTGAAAATAAGCATCCTGCAAGCCCAATGCTACCATCCAGTCTACAGGGTCGAGAGCAGACAGGAACTGAGCCAATGTCAACATCTTGAACTTCTCCTTCCGGAGGAAGCGGTTGACGTCCCTGAGATCCAAGATAGGACGCAGGCCCTTGTCCTTCTTGGGCACCAGAAAGTAGTGGGAATAACAACCACGACTGTCTTCTGGGGAAGGAATGCGCTCGACGGCTCCCTTGGCCAAGAGAGCCGTGACTTCCTGTTGGAGAAGGGCCAGTTGATCCTCCAACATGCGATGGAATTGAGGTGGCATGGATGGAGGGGTAGTCTCGAAGGGCAGGGAGTTGCCCCTTCGGACATCTGCAAAATCCACCTGTCTGACGTGATGTTGAGCCAGTGGGAGAGGTGATGGCGAATCCTGCCGCCCCCTGCAATTGATGGGCCTGAAAGGTCGGACTAGGAGGGTTTGGGGGCTGCTACAGGGGGGGGCGCTGGTGGACTGGCCTGCCCGCTGGACCCCCAACCCACGGCGGTGGGATCCACGTCCCAGGCCGCGCAGAGGCTGGACAGCTTGCGCAGGCCTGTGGCTCTGGGCGGAAGGTGGCGGGGCACCCCTTCCATAGCCCCGAAAGGGGCGCAAAGCAGACTGCGCTGGGCAGGAGGTGGAAGCGAGGCCTAAGGATCTGGCAGTAGCCCTAGAATCCTTAAAGCACTCGAGGGCGTTGTCTGCTTTGTCGCCAAACAGGCGACGGCCATCAAAGAGCATGTCCAAAAGTGTTGCTTGGACATCCCCCGAAAAGCCAGTGGGCCTCAACCAGGCGTAGCATCTCAATGCTACTGACGTGGAGATCGTCCTGCCCAGTGAGTCGGCGGTGTCCATCCCACACCGGATGGTAACATTTTCTGCGTCTCTCCCTTCAGCAACAGCATGAATGGCCCGGGCCTCCTCCGGGCACTGTGGCAGCACCTCCGCAACCGTGTCCCACACCGAGTGGGAGTAATGGCCCAATAGACATGCGGTGTTCACCGACCGCAGTCTCAAGCTGGCCGAAGAAAACATCTTCTTCCCAAGGTGGTCTAGCTTCTTAGATTCCCTATCAGGCGTAGCATTAGGGAATGCACCCTTGGACGTTGAGGCTTGGACTACCAAGCTCTCAAGGGTAGGATAGGGAGAGAGGAAAATGGGGTCGCCCGGGGCCGGGCGGTGGCGTTGGGCAATCATCCTATCCACAGGAGCCCCTGTGTTGGGCTTGGACCAAGTGCCCAAAAGGATGTCCGTAAGGGCCTCATTGAACGGCAGCAAGGGCTCCGAGGAGGCCGCTGCCGTTTGAGGAACCTCTGTCAGGAGTTTAGTCCTGACCACCACCGTAGGAAGCTCGAGGTTTAGGGCCTCGGCTGCCCTACGCAACACCACTGCGTACGATGCACCCTACTCCGTAGCCACGGTAGGGGGAGATAGCATGTCAAGGTCTGGGGAGGTATCCAGACTACTGCCTCACCCAACTCCTCTCTCCAGTCCGGTTCCTCCAACTGGTCTGGAAGAGGGTCCACAGACCCCTCCCAGTCCTCCTCACCCTCTCCTGTGAGCCACTCAGGGCAGTAGGAAACATCAGGGGAGAACAGGGGTACAAAAGTACCAGTCGGTGCCGGTACTGACGTCGGTCCGCCTCCGTGTCCTCGTTGAGGGGGAGGCCGGGGTCGATGCCAGCTGGGGACACAACCAGCGTCGGAGGCAGTGGGGGCGTCATCATTGGATTCAGCACCGGAGGAGGTGTCATGAGGTCGACCGGCGCCGATCTAGATCCAGGCCTGGATCCTTGGGGGCCCTGCGGCGCCAGAGCCGAAGCCTCCGACATTGAAGGCCTAGAGCCCCCAACAGAGTCCGCGGGGCCCGAGGGCACACCAGCGGAGTCGAGCTTCGTAAAAGCTTCGAAGCTGGGCAGGAGTCGCTCCGGGTCCCAGAAAGGTAGGGAAGGCCGGAGTCTACCCAACAAGCTCCACGGGCGGAGGCGGATGACTACCTGCCGCGTCTCGCGTCACGTCGGCCGACGGATGGGAAGAACGCGAAGAGTGACGATGCTTCTTCGCCTTCTTCTTGTGCTTCGACTTACCCGAAGACGGAGACTTCAATGACTTGTGGTGGTGGTGGCTACGCGACTGGTCCCGCGACCTCCCTCTCGACCGGGACCTCGATCGGCGCAGAGCGGACTGCCGGGCCTCGAGAAGCTTTCGGGACCGCTCCCGCAAAGACTTCGGGTTCATGGCCTGGCAGTCGGAGCACGACTTTGGGTCGTGGTCGCGCTCCAAGCACCAAAGGCACACAAGGTGCGGGTCTGTAACCGACATCAATTTGTGACACGCGTCACAAGCCTTGAAGCCGGTCCGACGTGACATCCCTCCGTGCACCAGGAGTCGATCGACTCAAAAAAGGTGCTGACAAAAGTCGCAAAAAGTGGAGTCAAAAAGTGACTCAAGGTATCTCTCCGGATCTGCGCTGGCTGGCGTGGAAAAGAAAGAACTGACAGCGTGCGAGGACGGCGTCTAAGTAGATACCGTGACGTCCTTCTGGCGACCACGATGCCAACGACGAACGCAGAGTCGACTGACGCCACCCATCGACGCGCAGAGGTACTGCTGAGGAAAAAATTCTCTGGATCCGGTCTGACGCCTGGGGGTAATTCTAAGGTAAGGAATCCATAACTAACTGTGACTTTCAGATATTGTTATCAAAAGACTACAGAAGGAGCATGGCAGGTTTGAATGATTATCTTTCTATTGATGTAAAGATTTACAAATAAGGTGAAGTTAATGTTTACTTTCATGTTGTTTTGATCGTAGCCTCCATAATTCATTATCATTAACCGTGTTGACCCGAGAAAGCTAGGTAGAAGGGCTGACCCAGATCAGTGCTTTTGTTGCTTTTTAGTAGGCAGAAATGACTCTCTACTACCAATGTCTCTGGAGCCCGGTAATGAAGTTAGTTATTTTAGGACTCTTCTTTGATTTTGATCCTCCTGTGACACCTGCACGTGTATTTCCAGAACTGCCTGCATAATGTGTTTTATATTTGCACAGGAAACAATTCAGATTCCTTTTCAGCAATAATTGGAGTGTATTGTGCCAGTAATATCATCCAGGCATGGTCATTTGAAATAAAGTCTCCCAAGGATTCACTCATGTGAGTGTGTTTTTAGGTCTGGCCTTTGAGCTTTAGCTGTCTTGCCAGACTATTGTTTTTTTCTAAAAGAAAGCAAGCATATTATACATAGATAGAGGGCCTTTTGGTCAGCAGGCTTCATCTAGTGGGCAAAAAATGATCATTTACATTTTGCTTCTACTTGTTTTCTCAGTCCTCATCACCATCAGCTTTAGTTAGCATGCAACGTCTAGCGGTGTTCTCTTTTACAAGGTAGTGACAAACATTGTTGCTGATAAATCTGAGTGATGGTATTTTGTTCAGCACGCAACTGGTGTAATCATTGGACATCCAAACTCCCTTGCCAGTTCACATAGCAATACCACGCTCTCTGTGGGGATTGAGGGTCACTTTCCATGTCCACCTTAGTCGGATACATAGCTGAGGTGAGCCAATCTGTGACCAAGGGAGCCTCCAAGGAGATTCACTGCAAACAGATGTCCCTTCTGGCCAGTAGCATTAAGTTAAACAACAGCCTCTTCAGAGCGTCACTGCAAATAATACTGATTGTGGGTTCTAATACAAAAAAGACTAACATTTGGCTTTCCTTTATACTGTACCCGAGCACGAGTGATAGGATTTCACTTACTTTCTTCAAAAAGTTACTCGGAGCAGGACATGTTGCAAACATATGCAGATCGGTTTTTTTTTATGAGCCGCGCCGTTTACAACTGGGTACTTCCATGGAAAATGTAGCTAGACTCTCCAGAGTGTCTGAGTGTCAGAGATAGAGGGATTCGGTATATCCTGTGGAGGGTCAAACAATGATTTATTTTTAGGGCAGCTGATTTACGGTTTTACAAAGCAAGCTTAAAGATACTTGTCATAAATCTGCTAAATCCTGCATTGGCAAACATCCTTTCCATCTTGCATATGATTGCGTTTGCTTCTCATCTTCCGATTGAACAGTTCCCAATACCAGATGGAGACCTCCCGGTTTAGTTTTACTGCGTCTTGAATCATGTCCTCGTAGTGTCAGTTGTCTTGCAAATCCCATTGTTGACTAGAACACCATGATTGAAGCTTATAGTATTTGAATCACGACAGCCTTCCCTGTGTGATCTTGGTTATGGCTTCCCAATTTATGAGATTAAATCAGTCTCTTAAGTCTCCCCATCTTCTAATGTCTGCATCTCTTAGTGGTGTGCTAAGTTAATCATTTAGACACAGCGGTGCTCTGGACGAATTCCATATTGGGGCGCCTTGGGTGTAATAATGTATACCAAATGCTTTCCTCATGTGGTACCAGTCTTGTAACACGGCTCCTAAGGTTTTCAGATTAACCTTCTTAAAGAATGTTGGCACTCTAAATTTGTATAAGAAATTATCTTGGCCTACATCCTTTATGATTGTACCAACCATAAATTCCCCTAGGTGATTTATCTGGCTGTGTCAGCAGCATCAAACTCTTTTTAAAATGAAAAGCGTACGCATATGCTAGCAAATCAGGTAATGCCAGCCCTCCTTTTTTAGGTCTCGCCTACGCAGTGCGCATGCGCTGCATAGGCAAAAAGACCTTTTGCAATCGATTCGGCTTTTCAGCCAAAAACGTGCACGCGTTCCATTGCCTTCAATGGCAACCCGTGCACGTTTGGCGATTCACTTGCGGGAGCGAGCAGCTGGCGCCATATGGTAGCAATTATCGCTCCTGGCGCTGCTCGCTCCCGCAAGTGAAACGCTTTCACTTTTGCCGACACTTGTTTTTTACTTTTAGCGCGCGCGCGCTTGTTTTTTGGATGTTACTGTTTAATGCAGAACGCTTACAAAGATTTCATGTTTAAATTGACTTTTTTAAACAATATATTGAAATGATTTGTCAGTATCTTAATTTTGTTGCACCGCATGTAGAAAGTTCTGACTGACCTAAATCCAGCATTTTGCTCTTGAAGTTTCTCGGTCAACGCATTCTAATGGGACATGGTCACCTATGGGAACTCATAAAAGCTGTGTATGTATACGTGAGCTTGCCGTTTCGTAGTTGGCTCCAGTGTCCCTCGACCTACGGTGAGGCTTTAAGGTGTCGCAGCCGGGGCTCTAGATCTTTTATTTTTTTAAGTGGTAGTATTTTACTCCCTGTTTTAAAAACCTGGGAGTAAAACGTTTTTTTCTTAAATAGTAAAAAGGTGGTTCTAAATACTTGAAAGAGCATATTTTTGTTAGTGCAAAGAAGTATTTAAACCATCGGCATTTTTCTGATCCAATTCATCCTTTCTTTAAAAGACATATATTTAATTTGTAACCCTCTTTCGTTTATGCGGACTATCAGAGCAGTTTGTGGCAAGAGACTGCTGCTTTATTTCACGTATGCCTACGCTGATACGGAAGAATGGCTTTAAGTAAGTGGACCGGGCCCCTTTACCAGTAGTAATTTAAAACTGACATTGAAACTGGTCCTTTTCGGGCCCTGTATTCATGTTCTTAACCTTCCATGTAAAAAAGCTGTTCGATTTCTGACCCATGGGTGGAAAAACGTTAAGGTAATCTGTGGTTCCTGCTTCTATTTGACAAGCTTTACTTAATCTTGCATTCCCTATGAGTGCTTTTCCAGGATGTTGCGTTACGGTTTTTTCATTCAGCATAATACTCTTGTCTAGCGCATAATTTGAATTGAGTAGCATTCAGATATTAAATAATGGGTCGCAATTGACTTTTGGCTAAAGGAAGTGCAAGTTTCTTTCATTGCATGTCAGGGGCAAAAAGGTGTTAAGAATACGTGGCCATGCAATACTTGGCCTCTCTGCACAGCGCATAGAGCAATGGTCACAAGGCCAGTTACAGTTGTGATTCTATTGAAATGTGTGGGTAGGGTGGCACTCTACGCAAATTTTAATCTGTATGTTTAAGCACCGCCCTTAATTATATAAGCCCCACCTCTTTCCGGGAGCCTCCACTTTTTTCATCCCACTTAAATCCCTGGCGGGAAAGTTTCTGTTTTTAACTTTTGGCAGAATTTGCATGATATGAGTGAGCAAACAAAGGACCATCTCATTCTGTTCTGATGGACTAGCGAGGCAACAGAAATGGATAGTTCACTTTAGTGCTGCCATAAAAGTCAGTGTGCTAGAAAGGAAAAAACTTAGTTGAAGCATGTCAGTATAAATGCCATTTGGAGGGGCAATATATAAACATTTGCAAAATATAGTTAATGGAGTTTTTTGTAATCCATGAGGTGCCTAGAAATGTTAATATTTACTGTTGAGTAACAGTTATTTTACTTGCTCTTTTCCCCTTACTAATTTAAAAAAATGGTTTATTTTCTCAATAACTTCATTATTGTGTATGGTTTTAGCCGTGCTGTTGTGTATTCTCTACACCTGTGAGTTATTCCTGAGTTTATGCCGCCAGGCCCCCCTATTTCACACACACACCTGTGTTCCTGCTGTTACAACCATTTCTTTTTGCAAAAGCCATGAACTCCAAGGGGCATAGTTATCATGGGTAATGTTGCAAGAATGTGTTCCAAACTTGTTGATGTCCATCACTTTATTCAGCTCGAAGGCCTTCCTTTCTCATACATCCCACCTTATTTGCATCTACACATCTCTCAAATGGAGATTGATACACACATCCTCTTCTGTATGGCAACATCAGAGGGATCCTAATGCTTTACTTAAATTCCTAACCTAATAAATTTATCAGACTCACTTTCATAAATTAATTGGAATAGCTAGCTTACCCCTCAACGAAGTGTCTTTAATCCAAGCAAAGACCTCCCAATATTTGCTAGTGTTCCTTTTGCCACTAAAGTAGGAAGTCGACTTTGTTACCCAAACTGATATGGCCACACAATCCACGCTGCAGCGCCACAGCGTCAATCAGCATCACCACAGCAACAGTCAGCACCACCACAGCATCACTCGGAGCCACCACAGCATCACTCAGGGCCAGCACAAATTCACTCAACGCCACCACAGCATCAGTCAGCACACCACAGCGTCACTCAGCACCACCACAGCATCACTCAGCACCACCACAGCATCACTCAGGGCCACCACAGCAGCAGTCAACACCACCACAGCATCAGTCAGCACCACCACATCATCACTCAGCAGCACCACAGCATCACTCAGGGCCATCACAGCATCACTCACCTTCACCACAGCATCACTCAGCACCAACACAGCATCACTCAGGAACACCACAGCATCACTATGCGCTACCACAGCATCACTCTGCAGCGCCACAGCATCAATCAGCATCACCACAGCATCACTCAGGGCCACCACAGCATCACTCAGGGCCACCACATCATCACTCGGGGCCACCACAGCATCACTCAGGGCCAGCACAGCATCACTCAACGCCACCACAGCATAACTCAGGGCCAGCACAGCATCACTCAACGACACCACAGCATCAATCAGTG
Organism: Calotriton arnoldi; assembly: GCA_963921515.1. Lineage (NCBI taxonomy): Eukaryota > Metazoa > Chordata > Amphibia > Caudata > Salamandridae > Calotriton > Calotriton arnoldi. The sequence goes on along the minus strand of CAWUFW010024017.1, from coordinate 14,979 downwards.
CTTCTTACACTTTTTAATTACAACTTCTTAGCATGCTGCACAGCAGCCACACTTCTCTACAGCACAGCTTAGAAACATTGGCAAAGTCAATAGCTCTACCTAAACACTTAAAAGGCGCCCCAATGCATAGCCAATAGGTCTCGCCTTTGGGACATTGTAAGTGTTTAGTTATCCAGCACAATATCCTTCATTAAACAACATCAAGTGTTGCATGGCTAAACACTTAGAAGATCCCAAAATCGAGACCTATTGACTATGCCAATGCTTGTCTAACTTCCTCCTAAGTTTTTCACAGAAAGTCACACAGCCTTTGAGGCTCAAATGAAACTGCTAACCATACCCTATATTTTAGCACTGCTGGATTTTAAAGGTAAAAGCGGGATACTGATAAATAAAAAGGGTAGTTTTGGTAGTGTTGCAGCGGAAACGCTGTAAAATATTATTATTATGCGCTTACCCTCTTTACTACTCCAACCGTACTGGGCTCTTTACGATCAGAGAAAGTACAGCATTTCCATTTACCACAGAGGGAGTGATCCTCTGACAAATCTTTCTCCACCGATAGGAGGGGTGGAAATTAGGGTGGCCAAACACCTCGTTAGCTGTCCAACGAGGATCATTAATTGACAGTCAACTCACAAATTTGAGACCAAATTGAGATAGACCACTCTTAAAAGCATACTGTAGAAATAAAGAATGGCAACAGGAAGACCCAACCTCCTGAAGAAGTTAAGTTGAGTTAGAATTACACAAACCAAAAGCTCTGCAACTGCAATGCAAAACAAAAGAAGTAACACCTGATGTGCTGTAGAGAGAAACAGCAAGCTCTGTCAGAACATCAAGGGCACGATGTACGAGCATGTCATTTAGCGACTCGCAAATTGCGCTCAATTGCGAGTCGCAATTTGCGAGTCGCTAAATGCCATGTACAACAGTGTCTGAGACACTGTTAGCGATTCCTAATGGGGTCGCAAATTGCATGCCTCATGCATATTAATGAGGCACTCGCAATTTGCGACCCCATTAAGAATGGCTGGCCCTCCCAGGTATGGTGGCCTGATGGGCTGAGCAGACCTCCATGTCTGGGGCTGCTTTTAAAAAAAGCAGATTTTTTTTAAAAATGCAGCCCGTTTTCCTTAAAGGAAAACGGGATGCATTTAAAAAAAAGAAAAATGAAACGTTTTTGTTTCATTTTTTAAGGGCACGTAGTGGTCCCTGGGATCATTGCCTGCCCCTAAAAAATATTTCCCCCTGCATTCACAAAGGGGAAGGGTCCCCTGGGGACACCTTTCCATTTGCGAGTGCTTTACCACTCTCTTGAAGAGGGCGGTAAATTGCGAGTGTTTTGCGACCGCAATTGCGGTCGCAAAATGTTCTTACATAGGCCTCTGACTCCCTATTAGGAAGGGACGCCCTTGGAATGCCCCTTCCTAATAGCGACTCGCAATTCCTATTTAGCAAGTCGCAAAAAAAGTGCGACTTGCTAAATAGGGATTGTACATGGCCCTATTAGATTTTGCATATGCAAACGGGTCGCAAAACCCATTTGCGCATGCAAAATAGGGTCGTACATCTGGCCCTAAGGCATTAATAACATCACAATAAGAAACTCAGACAGGTGTTAGATTTTAGTGTTTAACATACCAAAATCTGCATGATATTGTAAATATTGTGTGTTTTCCCCAGTTAAATTTCGGCAGCTTTGACCTGCTGACATTTAACGAATGTTGCTTTAATTAACACAGCTGATAATTATCGGCTGTGTTAAATAAAACCAAACTCATAATTTCGTCCCGTGCATAAATAGGGGTTTTCTCAGTGTAGGGAATTTAATGAGCGACTCAAAATTAGGCCCTAAGAGTTGATGATGAGGAGAAGGTTTGATAGAAGAATTATAGCTAGGATTGGAATTCGGGCGGCTTGGGCTAGTGCCTGTGGTCATGGCAGGTGGAGCACTGGAGGTTACGATTAAGATTAAGGGGGATATTAATCACCTCTTTTCTAGTTCAAGAGCTTTCCACGTATCCACTTGGGAGACTTTGTGACATATATATTGTTTGCAACTGCAATTATTTAACCGTTTTCTAGTCTAATAATTACCTTTTGGTATATTGTTAACTTTGCCCAAGAAAAATTGTTGCGCTTTAACGAGGCTCTGCAATGAGATTTGATTATCCAATTTACCTCTTGCACCCAGTAGAACTACTCAGATGCTAATTTCATTCTGGTTGATCAGGCATTAGGTAGCTGTCAATTTCAACCTTATTCACCAAAAATGACAGCGGTAAGAAGCCAACCCCTGCCAGTTTTCGAAAAACTATGTCTTATTTCGCTGTTGATCTGTTGATCTTATTCCCTTCTTCAGAGTCGAGGATAAACAATTTAAACTCAAATGGCCGACAATTGCATTAATTTTGTGTTTTTCTTTTCTTTTCTTTAAGGGGCTGATATGCATGCAGCGGACACCAGTAGAGAAATGACCGCCCTGGAGTGGGCACGCTTTACAGGGAGGTACGAAACATCTTACCTGGTGCACAAACTGATGAGCAGACCATGTGCCGAACAGTTCTGTGACCACTATAAACCTGAATGGCCTAAGATGAAAGTACTATTAGCACATGCAAATGAAACTAAAACATGTCTCCAGAAGATCTCAGAATGCATCAGGTCAACATTCACTTTTAGCTATTTCAATGATCCAAAAGAGGGTGGTGTCATGGATCACATGGTCAAGGTGACCACCGCTCTGAGCAGCCCATTTATTTCTATGGCATGCAGAACAGTGTGCCCAGGGACTTCTCCCTGTGTGGGAAAACATAGATATTCCGTGCAAGAAATCCTCAGGGAACAAAATGACCAGGAAAAGAGAGCACCAGAGGAATTCAGCGAAAACAGAAAAGAGAATTCATCTCAGGACTCTCACAGCACAGTTGCAGCCAAGAAGAAGGAAAGAAGATCAAGTCTTCAGACTGGTGGCCTCCAGGTGCCTCAGAGGAACAGTGTGGTTTCTTCCAGGAGGGCAAGTCTGTTACCATTACATCTACTTTCAAGGAGCACCGTGAGACCAGGAATAGTCATCCCTAAAGTCCGCGTCACCAGGGCCCCCCAGCCCACTTACTATCCAGAGAAAATGAGGAGAAGGAGCAGTGTCAACCACGACATTTATCTGCAGCTTCCAAAATGGAGGTACAAAGAGCTAAAGGAAGAGAGAAAGAAAGCAGAAGAAGAGAAGAAAAAAGCTGAGGAAGCTGAAAAACAGAAACAGAAACAGAGATCTAGCTCCCAAAAAAGAACATTCACTTGAACTCTTGCACTCAACCCAAGGTCTCGAAGTACCAGTTCCAACGTTTGTAGATAAAATGGCAGACAGCACTATTTCGGCAGCAGTACTACTCTGGATACCTGTGCACACAGTTAAGTGACATCCATAAACTAATCAGGACTTAACACAATCATCAGTGGGAAAATGGTTTCCGTAAGTTCTCTACTGCCAAAAGTGTTCGGCAGAGACAGAAAAGATAAACACAAGCCCTAATAGGATGAATTGGGTTGTTCACTAAATATTTTCCTTTTACATCACTAAGATTCGTTAAAGGACATGGGGAACAATAGAGGTATCCTAACAAATTGAATGAGCAAGGATTGCCTGTTCTCGATAAATTATGACTTTTAATAAAATTCTTTCATCGATGCCATCACTTTTGGGCTCACTTTGGCATTAGTAGATTGCCTAAAGCCAAATCCTAGTGTCCAAATATCGGGTGTATGTGTGTAAACCTTAATAGAACCTAAAGCTTAGTCTGTCACAGTTTTGCAAATTACATTTGTACCACACTGAACTGTCCTAATGAAAAATGCATGATTACAAATACATTTGAGGGAGAATGCTCCCCATAAATATATGTTTTCGGTATGTTCCAAAGTTCTCACAATTCCTTTTTTGCAGTTTTCAATGTTTACTGCACTAATGCTGCAAACTACAAATAAAAGGCTTAATTTAGGGTATGGCGGCCAGAGTAAAGGCAGACGTGGAGGAGGAGTATTTTACATTTGCCACAGTGCCTTTACTTCGCCTGCCAAAATTAGAGATGCTCGCCAGCTCCGCAGACATCTCTAGTCATTGGCAGGAACTGCCATCATGGCGGTTTCTGTCAATGAGGAACATTTTGAGGGATGGCTCTGTCAAGCACGACGGCCAACGATCAAGCTTTTCCAAAGACTGTGATGTTTCAAAACAAACTGACAAAGTTCGAATTTGTTTTTGAAAAATAAAACAAGGATGACCCCCACACCATGGGAGTTTTCTAAAATGGTATGTGGGTCATTTGTCTGTTTTTACTGTCCCTCACCACCAGGATATACCTGGTTGTGATGGACGGTAAAAAAACATCCATCTGACCATCCATTCTAAATAGGGCGAATGCTTTGGTGGCTTACCTGAGTCGGCCCCTACTCCCTCTGGCCATTGGAGGAAGGTTTATGCCGACAGCAAATTTTACTCTGTGGACATAAACTTGCTGACCTGCCCACCTCTAAATCAGCAAAGCGGAGTGAAAGTTTCTCAGAGAAGGTACTTCGTTACCTTTGTGATGGAATACCCTCGCCCCAAACTCCAAATCACACTCTTCGTTTCGAGAAACATTGCATCTAAATTCAGATTGGACTACATTTGAAATGTTCATACTGGTGCCAAGCACTAAACTTCACACATACATTACTGATTTCTTTGGTCCATTTCTTCTAGGCTATTCTCCTCAACAGATTCCAAAGGTGGGCTCCGGAGCACAAATTTTAAATATTATTTTTTATTGTAAAGAAAGTTAAGAAAAGAGAGAGGGAAAGAAATAATGAGAGAAAAAGAGTTCGAAGGAGAGAGAAGATCTACTTTAATGAGCAATAACGTATTTGCACGGTCATTTATATTCATGAGGTAATTGAAAGTTTACCCCACGGTGCAATAAACATCAGTGCCTAGTACTGAGTATGCTTCTGCATCTGATTATGGCCTTGGTGGTAAGTAATGGAGAACAAAATTAGCAAACGGTTTTGTCCTTATTTTTCTCATGTTATCACAACTTGGACACTTTTGTGCATTGGCCATTACCACCAGCTACAAGCTGGTTGTAACTGCCTGTACACAAACTGGATTCTAAGAAGGACGGACAATGAAGAAGTGAGCAAAAATGCGTTTTTTATCACTTTCAGGACTTACATACTGCTCTAAATGACCACATTTGAAATTACAGATTCGCTGCTACATCTGTTAGCTTAGAAAGCAATCAAAATACCTCCCTATAGGATGCATTGCCACTAAATGACTGATGATTTCAAATGATTAAGCCTGCTCTGAATGAATGACCTCTTGCAAAAAATAAAAATAAAAGCGGTAAATCATTTGTTTTGATGTTAATATTGTTCCATACCCATGTCAACAAAATAATGTGGGTAAATATGTTAACGCTTTCAATTTTACAAGATATCCACATTAGATTGTATGACTGATGGATACTTTATATGTTTTTGTTTTTATATAAAATGTCTTAGTCTTGCCACCTACCATAAAAGAGACAATGCTGTTGGTCATCCACTATAAAATTAAGGGAAACAAATTGTCTTACAAAAAAACTGGCTTGTGCTATTGTTTTGATTTCCAGCATTTGCAGTGACCTTGCTTGGTGAAATATCTCTTTCCAGTTTGTGGAGTGCTGGCGGCTGGGCTTTTCCATTTCACCTATTTTTGGTCTATCTATCAGTTGGGGGCAGATCTACTTACCTTCTTTGTGGGTCATTTCCTGCATTGGTAGCAGACGACAAGATGCAGTGTGTCCCATGTTTCAGTCTTTAGGATTGGTTGTTTTCTCAGCCAGTCAGTTGCCATGACACATTATATTAATGTTTAGTGCTTTCCATTGGAAAGCAGAAGAGTGGAGGTAGAGACTGTTGTCGGATGGTAAGGAGCTCAGAGAAGTATGTCAAATTTTACTTTTTTCTGTTGAGGCAATTGTTTCCCACACCTCTGTTAATAACTTTGGGTGAGGGCTCTAAGGAATGCCTTCTTCTAAATCTTGTAGTTAAGGCTGTACACATCTTACCACTTTAATGTTTTTGCATATTTTATGACTGAATTATTAAGTGTGCACGACACCAAAGGTGCAAATAAGCAATTTACAAATAAAATTGGGAATTATACATTTGTAACTGTGAGGGACATAGACTTCATTGTTGCGTACTATTACAATATCATAGATAGAATCTTTGCCTCTCTTGCAGCTCCACAACTCAGAACTACTCAATCTTGCACCTCAACTTTCAGCATTCCTCACAGCGGAGAAAAGAAAGAACTGACGTCCATCGGCAAGAAAATTGCAGAAGGAAGTTGTGCTCCTTTGTTGTATTCAATCTCAAATCTAAACCAATCCAAAAAATGTTGTTTCAGTTTGTCAAACAGTGCTTAACCTCACATCTCCTTACCCCCATTCTCCTAACAAAGCTGATGAACTCATTCTCTTCTGCATTGACAAAGGGGAAGATTCTGCATGGAGATTTCTGCTACATCTCACTCCCTATTTAGCCACCCTATCTAGTTTTTTTTTAAGGTACTTATTTCCTAAAATTTCCTTAACCTTTTTATCAGCATGAAACTCAAATCTTACTCCAAGAATGTCATCCCTTCTCAGCATATTAACATCTTCTTTGTGTTATGTTATGAGGATTTGTAAAGTGACATTTATCACTCCAGGGGTATCCAGGCGTTGCTTTCAGAAACCTCTGGTTCAAATGTATCACCCTTTTCCTAGATGAAAGCTACTTTTCTCCAGTCTCAAGCTAGGCCAAGTCTGAATGATTCATGAAAACCATCTCTTGCTACTCTCAGCTTTAACAACTTCTGTCCAACCATGTGGCTTGTTAAACTCATTGAAGAATGTCTTGCCACCCAACTGGTCAAACACTTCAGTACACCCACAAGTGCCTACATCATTATCAATCCAACTTGAGAGACTGTTGCAAAGCCAATACACCATCTCTTCATGTTCTTGATGACAGGCTCACAATGCTTGATAAAGACCAAAGACTTGTTGCCCACAATGTCATTGATCACGATTGTTGAGACAAATGATGATATACAATGTCATATTCTGCAAACAACGTGATTGCTTAGACATATGATACAAAACATTCACATGGTTATTCATCATGAACCTCCACAGTTAGAAGTGGTCACTAACTATAGGGAAAATATGGCTTTGCCATGAGTTTCGTGCCCCAGACTCCCTCCATGAATAATGCAGGCATGTTAAGTAACAACGCTGAACATTTTCCACTGGCCAGAGAAATGCAAATATGGGGAAGTAGAGACTGAGCGCCCAGCTGAAGAGACTGCTGTCTGGGACACATACTCTTTCTCAAAATGGAGGCAAAGGAGGATGAAAGAGACCATGTGCGGTGAGTCTTATTGGCAGAGCACCAAGGAGCTGTGCAAACTGCCACTAAGTGAGGAAGAAACAGTAAAAAAGACGGGGACCACCCAGAGAGATTTAGGCCTGCAGGTGAGAGGGTGATAGGTGCCGGGGATCATACCTTCTGATTGCAGACTTTATATAGGCCCTTGGAGATGGCATGATGCTAAGCAGATCTGGTAGTGTAAAGGACGGTGGCGTTGTGGCTCGTTCATATCCCTATTTCTGTGAACAAGAGAGGAACTGATGGGCAGCTGAGTGAACCTTAACAAATGCTGAGGGAGAAGCCACAAACAGAGCTAATCAGTCTCATAAAGTAATATAAAGCCATAGCCAAGCAGGGAGACCACTCTAACAGTGAAGTATCCATAAGAAAAACAAACGTGGCAGAAAAATATGCAATCAGAAAAAAACAGAGTCCTCTGATAATGTGCACCAGAGCAACCACACCCAGTTAACATTTGGGCTTAACTAAGATCTGAGCAGACTCAAAGGTGAAGGCGGAAAAGACTTAGTGGGCTTTTGGTGCCATGGAAGAAGCAGAAATACATGCTTCCTGAGAAATTATGGAAGCTGGCAGAAATAGTTACCATCTTCAAGAAGGGGGGCCGTGCACTCCCAGTGAACTATAGGCCCATCAGCCTCATAGACTCTTTACAGGAAATGTTCTGCCAGGTGCTTGCCCATCTCCAGGATTGAATTTGTGAGGGGAATATTATTTCAGAGTGGCACGCAGGTTTCAGAGCACAAGTGAGCACCCTAGATCAAATTTTCCGATTCATGTGCATCTTTTGGAGGGAAGTGACTATCAACAACGGCAACTTGTATGTTGCCTTTGTTGATCTGTGAGCAGCTTTTGATATGGTCCCGAGATCAAAGCTATGGGAAGTCCTAGAAGGTATGGGTGTGCCGGCTCCCCTTCTGAATATCTTAAAAAGGCTACATGCGGACACCCTGGCACAAGTGAGGTAGGGGGGAAAACGGGGCTTTAACGGAGATGATTCACATTGATAAAGGAGTAAGGCCGGGGTGCGTATTAGTGCCCACCCTGTTCACCCTGTTCATAAATGATGTTATAAATGTTTTGAGCAGGGATGGTTGTGACGCACCAAAAATAGGACGATGAAGGGTCCCTGCACTCCTCTTTGCGGACAACACTTTGCTTATATCTTAGTCGCCGCAGGGGCTCCAACAGTTGCTGAATGACTTCCAGGCATTTTGCCTGGAACGGGGGCCGGAGCTAAATAGCTCCAAAACTAAATGTATGCTTTTTTCCTCCAGACTAAAGACTAAATGTAAGAAGCCGCTGTATGTGGATGGTGCCCCCCTAGAATTAGTGACAGAGTTTGACTACCTTATTTTATTTATTTATTTATAAAGTTTTATATAGCGCGAACGTGACCCACTGGGGTATCAGAGCGCTTTACAATATACAGTTGTTGAGCGTTAGATGGTTGAGGTAGTATACATAGATTTGGTATTCGCCATTCAATACAAAAGAGGTAGATAGGAGTATATGGGTAGCATAGGTGACTAGTAGTCATCAAGGAATGATCCACGAGGGAATCAGAGCGCTTTACAATACACAGTTATTACATATTAGGTGGTTGAGGTAGTATACACATTCGATATTCGTCAATCAGTACAAAAGAGGTAGACAGTAGTATAAGGGTAGCATAGGAGACTGGTAGTCATCATAGAGTTAAAGTCTTAGGATGTGAATTTGTTCATTAGGAGCAGTTTTACTTCTTTTTTGAAGGAGATAAAGGAAGTGATTCCGCGTATCACTGGAGGTAGGGAGTTCCAAATCTTCGGAGCGATCCCTGAGAATGCTCTGCAACCAGTTCTCTTTTTGTGGAAGGATTGTGGTTTCAGTAGTAGTGAACTCGCACTATGCAATTGTCTGCATCCTCCTGATCGCTCAAGCTTTCGTGCTAAGTAACTGAGGGTATTGCTATGCAGGGCTTTGTGGGTCATGCAGGCGATCTTTAGGTGTATTCTTGCCTCGTAGGGTAGCCAGTTCAGAGCTTTCAAGGTCGGAGAAATGTGGTTATTTCTTTTAGTTCCTGAGACCAGTCTGGCCGCAGCGTTAAGCGAAGCCCTCAGCGGGGCAAGCTTGTATTTGGGGAGACCGCATAGAGTGGTGCTTCCATAGTCCAATCTTGGTAGCACTAGGGCTTGTACCACCATTTTTAAGTCGTTCTGTGGGAGGAAGGGTTTAAGTTTCCTTAGTATGCTCATCTGATGATTAGCTCCCTTGGTGACAATATTGATTTGCGCCTGCATGTTCAAGTGTTTGTCTATGGTGACTCCCAAGGATTTCGCGGAGTCAATGATGTGGGGAGCACAGTCAAAGGAGGTAAGATGCTTCAACCATAAGTCTATCTTGGGTGTGTGATTGGGAGGGGAGATGAGAAGGAATTCTGTTTTTTTGGTGTTAAGCATGAGGTGGTTGTCAGTGAGCCAACTTTGAGTATTCTGTAGAATAGCGTTGAGGGAGATGAAGTCTTCTAGTTGGGAGATTTTCATATACAGTTGAGTGTCGTCCGCAAATAGGTGATATAGAATGTTCGCAGAGTTCAGTGCGTTTGCCAGTGGTTCCATGAGTAAATTGAAAAGGATGGGTGAGAGTGCTGAGCCCTGTGGAACCCCTATGATGACCATGGAGAATTGAGAGAGTGAATGCTTCGTCTTAATTCTTTGTGTTCTGTTATTTAGGAAGGAGGTGAACCATTGTAGCACTGAGTCAGTTAGGCCCATCCTTCATTCCAGTAAGGACAGTAGGTTGTCATGCTTAACCGTATCAAAAGCGGAGGATAAGTCAAGAAGTATCAATAGGCATGATTCGTTGTGGTCTAGCATTTTTAGTATGTCGTCCATTATGTGGGTGAGTGCAGATTCAGTGCTGTGACCTTGATGGAAGCCGGATTGGTGTTTGTCTAGGAGGTTGTAATTCTCGATGTGGTTGCATAGTTGTATTTGTACACATTTTTTCAAGCAATTTCGCCAAAGTGGGGATGTTGGATATAGGGTGGTAGTTGTTGAGATCAGTGGGCAGGGAGTCGGATTTCTTTAGTATAGGTGTGACCTGCTCTATTTTAAGACAGTCCGGTATGGACCCTTGTCTCAGAGAGACGTTTACGATCTTTGACCATAGGGGTAGAATAGAGGTTTTTATCATTTTGAATAAAGAAGGAGGTAAGGGGTCCGAGAAGTGATTTGAGGGGTTAATCGTTAGAAGAGTGTTATAGATTTCTTGTTCAGGGATGGGCGAGAAAGTGTGCCAAGAGGCATTGTTTTTTGGGATTTCCGCCGGAGTACTAAAATGGACCTTGATCTGAGAGTGAAATTTAGCATCAAGGGCCATAGTTTGTGGGAGGGCCTTCTTAGATTGGATGTCAAGTTCAATGGATTTTGTTTTTTCTAGGAAGAAATTGGCAAGCTCATCGCAGTTAGGTGTAGCCTAATCGCTTGGTTCCATGGAGTTAGGCTTGTTGCGCGCTTGTTGTTTGACGATTTCGAATAGTTTTTTGGGGCGGTTGATGGCTTGGTTCAGCTGGGATTTGAAAAAGTCTGCCTTAGCCTTTAGGATCTTCCTCTTGTATGAATTCCTCAGCACTCTGAGTTGATATAGGTGCTCAATGGAGGGTGCTGATTTCCATAGTCGCTCCGCTGATCTTAGCTTGCGCCGATCCGAGTTCAGGTTCTCATTGAAGCATGGTTTGGAGATTTTGGAGGAAACGTTTTTTTCTTGGAGGGGCGCTGCAGAGTCAAGTATTTCAAGCATGGTGGAATTGTAAAAGACTGTGAGTTCATGGACGTCAGCCATGTCTGGCGTGGGGATCAGGGCGGAGTTGCATCGGTTTACCAGGTCGATAGCGTTGATGTTTTGTATATTCCTTTTCCATTGTTTGGTTTTTGTGGGTTGGCCCCTTTTTGGAGTTACATCGATATGATTGGAGAAGAAAATGCTATAATGGTCTGTCCAGTCACATGGGGTGATGGATTCTAATGATACAGTGTTCGTTTTAGCGATGATGAGGTCTAGTGTCTCTCCCTTGTTGTGGGTTGGACTGTCACAGAATTGGGACAGATCCTGATTTGACAGAAAGGATTTAAGACAGCTTACACCATGATCGCTTGAGTTGTTCCAATGGAGATTGAAGTCGCCCAGGAAAATCGGTGGCACTTGTGAGTTGTCATTGGATGTAATGACTTCCATTAGCTCATCGATGAACGTCATATTATCACCCGGGGGTGGTAAATTATGTGAAGTTTGCAGGCGAGGCGCTTGTCATCAGAGATGTTGATACAGAGATATTCACAGGAGGATAAAGAGATGGAGTCTGCTTTATTGACTGCGATTGTGTTTCGATAAATGCAAGCTAGCCCGCCACCGGGTTGCACGTTTCTGTCTAGGCGGATTAGGTCGTGACTAGGAGGTACCAGTAGGTCTAGGATGGGAGAGGAGGAACTATTTAGCCACGTTTCGGTAAGGACGATAATGTCAAGATCATTCGCGAGGATGAGGTCGTAAATGTCAGGGGCATGTTTGCTAGCAGATCTGCAATTGATGAGTGCACACTTCATCTTGCTAGTCGAATGGGGGGAGTAGTCTGCACTATGTTGATATTTGTGAGGTTTTCTCTATTAATGGATCTGTAGTTGTGAGTGGGTTCTCTGAAGGGGTTGGTTTGAATGGATTGGATAGTGCCACAACGAGACTCACTGTTGCCTGTCGGGCTGGCATAGGATATGCAGAGGTCATCTATGTCATTGTCAGATAGTTCAGCAGTTGCCCTCCTAGGACGAGATGGGTCATTGGGGCAAGGTATCTTATACTGTCTGGTGTCCTCGAGGTGTGAGTTCTTGGCGATATATCTGCTAGTTTGGTGACTGATTCGGCTCACGGTGACCCTAGTGGCTGTGTGTGTGTTTAGGAGTTCTTTGAACCTTGGCATTAAACTTACACAGAATTTGAGTTGGGTCCCACAGCTGGAAAGAGTTCAGCTATCCCTGATTCAACAAACGTGAATATAGCAAAAATTCATAGGAAAACTATATCCAGAAAGGTGGCACTGGCACTAGAGATCTATAACGTCAAAGCTCTAGGTGCAGTTTTATACGGTGCGGAGCGGTGGGGCTGCTCAAAATCCAGTGACCTGCCAGTAATCGAACACATTTTTTTTAGATCCCTGTTGAATCTCCGGTGTCCACCCTGTTGATTCCACTCTACTTAGATTAGGCCAGAAAAAAATTACTCATAAAATTGTGCTTAGAATGCTTATGTTCTGGCACCGGCTATGGTCTACCGTAGCACTTGAGTCCTATAGGGTGGGCCTCCGCGAACTAATGACTCCAACTTGTGTGGACAAGTTTCTGTGGTTGCGTACACTTAAGAATTTGTTACAGAAACTAGGCTTAGGTGCATACTGGAGTCAACCGGAAACCTTTAGTCAGATAAATAAATCCAGCCTCAAAGCTGTATATTGGGGCACTGTAGAGACTGATTTGATAATGAACAGTAAAGGATCGATTTCAGCTGCTTTTATAAATTTTAAACCGACATCGTCATTTGAGGACACAATAGATGAAATTGTACCCCCGTTAGCAAGGAAACTATACCTGCAGTTTAAGTATGGCTGCCTACCTGTAAATAATTTTAAAGGTAAAAGGAGTAAAGCAGGAGACAGGGTCGATGGAAATTGTACTTGTTGCCAAGGGGTACCTGAGTCACTTGAGCATGTTCTATTTTTTTGCACCTTGTACAATCAGTCTCAATTCGAATGGATAGCCCCACTATGTAGAAATCTGGGAGTAAGTAAGTACATGGAGGCTTTTAGAATACTGCAGACAAATACATCTCGTATGATCATATTCTGTACAGCCAAGTTTTTAATGGCAATGTGGATCAGGCGTGCCAAGTGTTCCTTTGACAGTCCTTAGGCTGCGCCGTACTGCAGGGTTTTGCTAAAGCTGGATCGTGTGTTTTGTACTATTTTGTGTGTATATTGTTTTTTTTATAGTATTTTATAATGGATTTCTCCGGTCCCGTTAATGATGCAATTTTTATTGTTTTACTGTGCTGCTATTGTGACGGACCGTGAATGAGTATTTTTAATGTTTTATGTTTTATTTATATTCGTGTTTGTAAGTGTTTGTTCTATGGTGTACTATTATGATCTATAGTGATCGAAAATAAAGTTCTTTGATTGTTTGATAGCTTCCTGAGAAAATGAAGACACACAGGAGGTACATTGTATACAGAGGGTGAGAGGAATTAAACAAAATAAAGGTTAAAAGTAGAGGCATTTGGATTGCGGTTTGCAACATCTTCGATTAACAGAGTTGAATTCAGTTGGGCGTGTCGTGGAATGACTATATGTTGTGGGAACATGCCTAACATAATATTCATGAGAGGTATTCAAGGTGTCATGAGAGGCATTCAAGGTGTGAGGTGAATGAACAAGCTGCCCGAAGCTGGTCCATGATGTGGGGACCTCTAATAGTAGAGGGGTAGTCCAACTCCAAAGTTGGCTCTGGGAGATAAACCTGGGTTGTCGGCCAAGGGAAGCAAGCAACAAGGCAGACAGTAGCTTGGCGAGATCTCTCACAAATGAATTCATGCAAATCCTCCCAGTTGTTCAATAAAGGTAAATTAAAACAATTAAAACAAGACGTTGAATAAGGATCACTGACATAATATCGACAACCAAAATATCGTATTAACAAAATATCGTCGTCATAATATCGACTACAATAATATCGACTACCAATACTTATTTTAAAAAATACAAAAATATCGAGTACACAATATCGTCTATAAAAAATATCGTACACCACAATATCGAAATATAAAATATCGTTAAATAAAATATCGATAAATTTGAAAACACATACAAAATATCAAAAATATCTTATACCAAAATATAGACATCAATATTATCGACTTTTTAACAATATCGACTATTGAGAAACAGGTAAATGAAATATATGTTTAGCACCAAATATAAATTGACATTATGAAACAATACAAAACACTTAAATAACATAAAATAATCATTTGCAAACACATCAATATATAAAACTTAAACTTTTTTCCAAAATAACAATTATAGTAATAAAATAAAAGCTTTGAAAAATATAATGCTTGCATCATGTCACATTCAAAACAATGTTTAATATATTTTAAAAAGAAAAACGAAAAATAATCACTTTCTACTAACAAGTTCTTAATTAGCGTTTCCTTATATGGAAACAAACAGCCAAAACAATAAAAACAATTAACTTGAACGAATCAAATGCTCACATTTTAAAATACACCAATGACATAAAGCAACCAATTAAATAAACACTATATAAGCATGAAATGTTTGCATCTCTTTTACACTTCTAACCTACAATAAAGAAGAAGGTGAAACTCTGCCTGACTGTTTCCTGAAAGAAAATTTTCATTACTGAAGAAATCTTTAAAACCGCACTAAGGGGTCCATTACGATGACTGGCGGATGCACCTCCGCGA
>CAWUFW010024016.1:0-66622 GCA_963921515.1 Calotriton arnoldi | reverse complement strand
AGGCATCGGGGGAAAGGAAAACCCTTTCCTTTCCCTCGATGCCTCTTTTGATACAAACACCCCCTCCCTGAGCCAAACCTCACCTGATTTCCCAGACGCGCTGGAAGCAAATGGCTTCCAGCGCGTCGGGAAGAAAGGGAAACCCTCAATGATGTCAGCGCGCTGACGTCATTGATGGGGCGGGGGAGGCAGGGGAAGCCCTTCCCCTGCCTCCCCAAAAAAAAAACCTAACGATCGGATTCCCACGGGGAAGCGCCAGCGCTTCCCCGTGGGTGGTCTTATGACGAGCTGGACTCGTCATGAGCACACGAGCACTGTGTGCCATGACGAGTCCAGCTCGTCATAAGCACCGAAGGGGATAAAGGGTCAGAGCAGGATCTCAGCGGCAGACGAGGAGAAGGAACCTCCTGGTCACAGGAACTACACGAGAATTGCGCTCGAGAAAATGAAGGATGCAAAGACCTCCATCAAGGATTACAGCTAACTTTTCACGTTGGAAATGGAGAGAAGGCACATCTGCTTAACCACGCTCACGAATTCTGCACACCTGCCCTGCATATTTATCCAAGAAGATGCCACCGTTTTGTGCAATACCTCTACTCAACTGGAGTACTGTCTACTGGCTAATCAGTAAGTGTTACCTCGTTGGGTAAATGTATAGTGCCTTTCCTACACTACAGCTGCGTAAAGGACCAGAAGAATTGTCTCCAGTGACCTGTGTGTCTGTAACTTTGCCACCGCGCCGAAAGCGCCGGGGTCCTTTGAGTAAGCTGTCCATCATAGTGGGGAAAGGGCGGGAAGACGTAGCATACCAAGAGTATGTGTGGCGGGGCCAAACGAGCGGGGCTTCTAGGCCCGTTCACATGCCTCTTGTTTATAAAGGGTCAGAGCAGGATCTCACCGGCAGACGAGGAGAGGGAACCTCCTGGTCACAGGAACTACACGAGGATTGCACTCGAGAAAATCAAGGATGCAGAGACCTCCATCGAGGATTACAGCTCACTTTTCAGGGTGGAAATGGAGAGAAGGCACATCTGCTTAACCACGCTCACGAATGTGTGGCAGGGCCAAACGAGCGGGGCTTCTAGGCCCGTTCACATGCCTCTTGTTTATAAAGGGTCAGAGCAGGATCTCACCGGCAGACGAGGAGAGGGAACCTCCTGGTCACAAGAACTACACGAGGATTGCACTCGAGAAAATCAAGGATGCAGAGACCTCCATCGAGGATTACAGCTCACTTTTCAGGGTGGAAATGGAGAGAAGGCACATCTGCTTAACCACGCTCACGAATGTGTGGCGGGGCCAAACGAGCGGGGCTTCTAGGCCCGTTCACATGCCTCTTGTTTATAAAGGGTCAGAGCAGGATCTTACCGGCAGACGAGGAGAGGGAACCTCCTGGTCACAGGAACTACACGAGGATTGCACTCGAGAAAATCAAGGATGCAGAGACCTCCATCGAGGATTACAGCTCACTTTTCAGGGTGGAAATGGAGAGAAGGCACATCTGCTTAACCACGCTCACGAATGTGTGGCAGGGCCAAACGAGCGGGGCTTCTAGGCCCGTTCACATGCCTCTTGTTTATAAAGGGTCAGAGCAGGATCTCACCGGCAGACGAGGAGAGGGAACCTCCTGGTCACAGGAACTACACGAGGATTGCACTCGAGAAAATCAAGGATGCAGAGACCTCCATCGAGGATTACAGCTCACTTTTCAGGGTGGAAATGGAGAGAAGGCACATCTGCTTAACCACGCTCACGAATTCTACATGATGATTGCGCTCGAGAAAATCAAGGATGCAGAGACCTCTATCGAGGATTACACCTGCCCTGCATATTTATCCACGAAGATGCCACCGTTTTGTGCAATACCTTTACTCAACTGGAGTACTTTCTACCGGCTAATCAGTAAATGCTACCTCGTTGGGGAATTGTATAGTGCCTTTCCTACACTACAGCTGCATAAAACACCCTCGTAGGCATTCCTGCTGCACGATCACATGATCGTGCAGCAGGAATGCACAAAAGAGGCATCGGGGAAAGGAAAACCCTTTCCTTTCCCTCAATGTCTCTTTTCCAATCAAACCCCTCCCCGAGCCAAAACTCACCTTATTTCCGCGACGCGCTGGAAGCAAATGGCTTCCAGCGCGTCGGGAAGAAAGGGAACCCTCAATGACGTCAGCGCGCCTCGCGCTGACGTCATTGATGGGGGCGGGGGAGGCAGGGGAAGTCCTTCCCCTGCCTTCCCCCAAAAAACCCGACGATCGGATTCCCACGGGGGAGCGCCAGCGCTTCCCCGTGGTTGGTCTTATGACGAGCTGGACTCGTCATGAGCACACGAGCACTGTGTGCCATGACGAGTCCAGCTCGTCATAAGCACCGAAGGGGTTAAACAAAAAACAAATGTGTTTATCCAGGGGCGCGGCTCCTCCGCGATCCAACAGTCCCCATGCTGAAATATGATTGGATGCCAGTACTTTAACCAGGAAGTTTTGGCTGCCATCATTGAATTTGGAATACCCTGACCCCCTAGGTGTGGTGGTGGGGTCGTACAGGGACCGCACTGGAGATTAAAAAACATTTTTTTTGCTACAGTGGATATGTGAAAAAATATTTAAAAAACTAGCGCAGTCTTTCGCACTTGTTTCTAATGTCGTCCCCGTTGGGCCAGGTCATGGGGTCATGCAGATAGAATGAATTAAAATGGGGGGGCCACATGGGTCACCCTCCAAGAGTTTACTTACACCCCAGGGACCACCACCTCCTGGGGGCTAATGTGAATATTGAGTTGGGGGCATGCATAACCCCCCGGGCACCAGTGACCTCCACCTCCCTGGGGTTCTTATTAAAATAATAAATAGAGGGGCTGCATGGACCACCCCGCATCCTGGGGACCTCCAACTCCATCGGGCTTAAAAAAACATTAAATAGGAGGTCCGCATGGACCCCTGACCCCAGCAGTGACCACCTCCCCTGGGCCAATTACTTTTTTAAAAAGAGGGAGGGGGCCGCGCAGCTCCCTTTCTGGACCATATACACCCCGGGACTACCACCTCCCTGGGACCAGCCCATTACTACAGAATGTGAGGGGGCCAGATAGCCCCTCTGCTAGACCCAATAATGGCCCTGGGCACAACCACCCCTACGGCTGGCTCCCTATGTCCCGGGGTGCCCACCCCTGGGACATAGCTGCTTCCCCTGACTTGGCAGGAGCTGTGACAGCTCCTGCCAACTCATAGCAAATACTAACTCTGTTCCCAGCAAGCTGGAAATGTAAACTGCCCCTGCTTGCTGGGAGCTGAGTTTTTGTCTTTTACCCTGCCTGCTGTCATGCAGGCAGGGAAATAGACAAAAGGATTGCCCCTACACAAAGGGAGCTGCATGTTTAGCAGCTCCATGTGTATAGGAGCAATGATGGCTCCTGCTGAAGGTGGGGAACAGGCATGGGCCACGGGTGCATTCATGATCCCCCTGCGGTCTCCAAAGGCGCAGACTGGGTACACTGGGTGAGCTCCAAGAAACCCAACATAATATGGCCAAACCTTGGTGAATAGGGTTCCTGGGGCTAAAATTGGCCTGGGGAGGGGCGCCAGTGGCCACCCTCCCCCATTCAATTGTGGCCAGGCCCTAGGGGATGGGTTGCCCAGGGCTGAAATCACCCCTTTCCCAATATTCCTCATTACTATGCATAGTCTTCCCCCTTTCCCACGTTGATGGACAGCTTAACAAAAGGCCCCCAAGCATGTTTCCAGCCGATGTTGGTGATGTATGATTGATGCAGAGGAATATGAGGCCAGCCCTACCGAACAAAGAAGCACTTACTTAATTTTGTCAGGAGGAAGTACCCCTGTTTGGTGGAGATTCACCACTTTGTATTCTCGTCGTCTTCTTAGGACGAGGATTCATGTTATCAAAGATTTGAGGATGAAGACGGTCGAGGAACAATCATATTGCCGAAATTACATGCACACATGGTCACCAGAAACATTACTCCATGGTCCTTTATGTAGCTGTTGTGCATAATATGCCCAAGACATTTACCCAATGAGGTAGCACTAACTACCCAATGAGGTAGCACGCAATAGACCATGGGTACTCGCCAACATTTCCCAGGGGCCAAAAAGTTTGGTCTGTGGTGTGACAGAGGGCCAAACTGATGCCAGCAGGGTGGTGCATGTGTGGAGGGGAGCAGGGGGGTATAAGGTGGGTGTTGGGGAAACAAAGCGCATACACCTAGTGTCTGATTTGAATTTCACAATATGGAACCAGAAAACCTGGACTCAACCATGGCTTGCACACTTGACCAAATTGTGTGATCCTAGGCTACCGATTTATTTCAGTTTCCCTCCTGTTTTTTCATCATCACATATAAGAGGACCTCGAAATACATAACTTTAGGGTGTGCACAGTACAAATTATTCTTTTGAGTTTGATTTAATAAACTATAATGTTAATTTACAAGAGCAATGCTGCCTCCCAAATAGTGCAGATGACAACAGACTTGGCATTGTTGTCAGTTTGAGGGGAAGCCTGAATGTTCATTTCTGAAAACTCACTTAAAAAAATACGTTTTAATGCACTGATATAATCGGGTTTACTAGGGAAAATGGCTCTGCATGTTAATGAAATACACTTTTCAATTTTTTTGAAGAGACTTTATATTATATTTTGATACGTTTGCTGCAGGATGTCTTTAAATATGGTGTTCCTAAAGTTAAGAGGTGCAGGGCACCCTAGTTACTTCCTTTGTTTAACTGCAATTAACCTTTAAATACATGCTTGCCTGTTTAACTAATATCTTTTGAATGTTAGTGCTGAGTCGAGTAAACAGCAGCCCAGTGCTGCTGTTGACCAGAGGGCCACATATCAAGGTCAGGAAGGGTGAATGAGGCCCCGGGCAGTGCTTTGAGTATCACTTCAAATAGACATAAATTACATTGCTCAGGTGTACTTTCTCTGCCTTGGTGTCTCTTCCATGGGTGGACACCAGTTATAGGCAGGTTCAATACAAGACAATCTGTCCCTAGCCTATATGCAGGGCCACTGGAAGGCAGCAGGGAAGGACCAAATTATGTGTCACGATTAACTAAATTATGTGGCAAGAATAGGCAAATTATGCAGTTTAATGCTGCACATTTAGTGATAGTGTTGCTTTATTATTGTGTTGTTTTTATACTTGTTAGCACTGTTTGGGAAAAGATTTAATGTTTTTAGTATCCGTTTAACACACAAACATAGTACTAAGCAGTAGAAAGGTGACCGGTCAACCTCTGCTAAGGGCCTTCCACAGTGCGGCCTAAAACGCTGAGTTTTTTAAAAACTTGATCCATTTGAGCTAGAAGATTTTTTTTGTTATAATCTGCAGATTATGCAGCAGATAATGGATTATGTGGCAAATCCATTATTATGCAATAAATGCAGCAGCAGCAAAATCTCATAATTCCTATGGCCTTGCCTGTATGGTATTGAGAATCAATTTTACACCAGCTTAACAAGCAATGAGATAGTGATTTAACCGGTGTCGAGAAGCCCAATGTTTGACAGGCGTTACCTGTATGTCATAGAAATGACGTCTGAGTAAGACATCTTTTGAAGCACATAAGGTAAGCCAGTTTCTTATACCATTGAGGTAGCAGCCACTAGCTAAATAATACGTGACACCCATGTGGGACTTGCCCCTTTCTGCAATTGTATGGGCTGTGGAAAATCTCGAACCTTTGAAAAAGAAGAGGATTTAAATAAATGTATTTCTTGAGTAGTGAGAATATGTGGGGGTGGATGAGAGGTCTCTGCACAGATTTGCCTGACCCTAAAATGGCGGAGGTCAGGCGGACTCGGGCTTTGAAGACGGCCTCGTGGCTGAGCATCGAACCGAGCCAGTTACCTCTGTTCGTTGTGTGGGCATTACTTTCCCTGAGGTCTGACCCTGGTGCACGGCCACGCCCAGGAGCTCTGCCGATTTTCTGTTCCTTTCGCAGTAGACCATCCAGGCACCTACAGGCTCCCATGGTCAAGATGGCCGACATGTGAGGATCTCCGGCCAGGAGTCCCATGGTGAGGGATTACCTTTCCGGCTCTCAACCCCTGTGTCTTACCCTCTCCGTGAACCTTTGGACTCACCTGAGGCTATGTGTTGATTTTGGCCCTTCACCTCTCTTTTTCCCGTGATTTTTGGTTCATGATCCGGAAAGCCACGCAATTTTTGTTGCCCCGTTGAGGCCGGCGACAGTGTCCCCCCTCGCTCCCCTCAGAGTCAGCAACAGAAGGAGCAGCAGTGATAGGGCGGTGCGCTGCCCCAGGACCAACTCTCCCCCCGGCAATGCCTGAACGGATTACCAACCTTTCCCCAGGGGGCCCTAACAATACATTGAGCAGGCGGCAATACCCCCTCCCCCCACCAGGCCTGCCCCAGGTCACGGTGGACCTTCTCCCGATGACCTATGACGATGCCCCCCGGGCGGATACCTAAAAACTGTTTGTTCTTAACACGGAGCACGAGCAACCTTGGCTGATGCCCGGTGGAGCTGTCCTATGCAGCTATAGAGGAGTCTGGCTCAGGTTCTCCCCCTCGGCCGTCACCTACCCAGCCGGACATCTGACATTGTTTTCCCCATCTCCCTGTCGTGTCTCCTTCCTTCCCCCACCTCCTCCTTCCTTGATACTTTGGCTTTCCGCTGGACTCAATCTGCATCCCTCCCTCCTGTTTACCAATTCCCTCTCTACCCTCCTTTACCCTTAAGACATGTTCTCCTGGCTATTTTACACGATAATAACTCGTATTATTGTGTAACCTCATGTTTTCTCTCATATGTCTATACTTGGAACAATGTGTAACTTGTAACTGATGTAACAATGTAACCTCATGTAAAGCGCTCTGATACCTCCGGGTCTAGCCAGCGCTATATAAAACTCATCAAATAAATAAAATAAATAAAATAAAACTAATTAACCAGATGAAAGTTCTCCAGTTATCTAGATGTTTTTGTCAAACCTGGGGATTCTTAGGGGAAAAATTAGGTTCAGTCTCGTCCAGGTGCACATTTCACAGAAATTAAACCTTAACGGAAAGAACTTACAAATATAAACATAGCAGGTGCCCCATTTAAAGGTCCTCTTCAGTAAAGCACAAACGTTCATAACTTCTTGGGCTTGACAATGGCAAATCAAATGTGTTTCCTCTTGTATTCCACATTGAAAACCAATCTGAAATCCTTAATGGAGGTTAATGCATCGCTGATCTGCAGTGTCTGTTGCAAGTGCTTTCTTTCTGATCATCTTCTGGTGAGAGCAGAGTCCATGGTTCTATCTTTTAAATACCCTAAGTATGCACATGCCCAAAATCTATAACACCACTCACACACATACTCACAGACACACACTGGCACTCACACACCTACTCACAGACACATACAGGCACTCACAGACCCACACAGCCACTCACATACCCACTCACAGACCTATGGTGACACTCAAAAACCAAGTCACAGACCCACACAGGCACTCACACACCCACTCACAGACCCACACAGGCACTCATACACCCACTCACAGGCCCACACAGGCACTCACACACCCACTCACAGACCCACACAGGCACTCACACACCCACTAACAGATCTAAATCACCTCTAAGAAACCCACTCATAGACACACATAGGCACTCACATACCTACTCACTGACCCATAGCACCCCTCCCACATCCACTCACTGACACACACAGGTACTCACACACCCATACAGCCACTTTACACATCCACTCACAGACCCATACAGCAACTCGCACACCAACTCACAGACACAAATAGCCACTTATACACCCACTCACCAACCTATAGATGTTCATTGAAAAAACAAAGATTACAGGGATGTTATAATTAGGAAATATTATTAAAAAAACAGAGAACTTCACTAAAAAATCAAAGGTTACAGGGACGGTATGGTTAGGAAACAGAATTACAAAAACCATAGAAATTAACTGAAAAAACAAAGTTTATAGAGATGTTATAGTAAGGCTCAAATTTCACTCATACAAGACCATACAAATTCAGCAGTTATAGTTACCTGAGCTAACTATAACTTATACCCCATGGGCACTGCTTATGCCTTCATATATAACCTCACTCATGTCATGGTCAGTGACATCACTGATGTCATCTCAAATGACTTCACTGATGACATCATCCACTGAGTATTTTCCTAAAGTTTATGATTGATAAACATATATACTAAGCTAATACAAAAATTAAATTAGTATACTAGATGTACTACTAATGAGAGATACTACTTCTAACTTATGATGTGATTTGCTGTGTGCATCTGTGTGTGAGTGGGTGTCTGAGAGGCTGGATGGGTGTGTGTGTTAGTGGCTGTGTGGGTGTATAAGTGGGTATGTGAGTAGCTGTGTGGGTGAGTGAGTAACTGTGTGAGTGGTTGTATTGGTGAGTGAGTGAGTGTATCAGTGGCTGTATGGGTGAGTGAGTGGCTGTGTGAGTGGAGTTATGGGTGAGTGAGGGGATGTGTGATGTACTGTATGGGTGAGTGAGTGGGAGTCTGACTGGCTGTATGAGTCAGTGACTGGGTGTATAAGTGGCTATACAAATGAGTGAGTGGCTGTTTTAGTGGGTGTTTGAATAAGTGAGTTGGTGTGTGAGTGGCTGTATTGGAGAGTGAGTGTCTGTATGAATCGCTGTATGGGTATGTAAATGGGTATGTAAGTGGTTGTGTGGGTGTATGCTTGAGTGTGCGAGTGCATGTATGGGTGAGTGTGTGGCTGTGTTGAGAGGCTGTCTGGGTGAGTGAGTGGGTGTGTGAGTAACTGTGTAGGTACATAAGTGGGCATGTGAGTTCCTATATGGGTGAGTGCATAGCTATGTGACTGGCTGTGACTGGTAGTATGAGTGACTGTATGGGTGAGTGAATGGTTGAGTGAGTGGCTGTACAAGTGAGTGAGTGGGTGTGTGAGTGGCTCTATGGAGGAGTGAGATGGTGTGTGAGTACTGGTAACGGACTCTGGATGGGTTTGTGAGTGGGAGTGTCTGAGTGCTCTCTGTTTTGCTCTTTTCTGCTCTGTTTTGCCTTTTCTGCTTGTTTATTTCCCTCTGTTTTACCTTTCCAGACAGTTTTTCTGCCTCTCTTTTGCCTTTCCTGCTTGTTTTTCCCTCTTCTGCCCTGTTTTGCCATTCCTGCTCATCTTTCTGCTCTCTGTTTGCCTTTTCTGCTTGTTTTTCTGCCCCGTTTTCCCTTTTCATGCTCTTTTTTCACAGGCAAAACGCCTGTGCTGCTCTTTTTTCTGTCTTCTGTTTTCCCCTTTCGGCTCAATTTTCTGCCCTCCATTTTGCCTTTTCTACTTGTTTCTCTGCCCTCTGTATTGTCCTCTTTTGCTCTGTTTTTCCTTTTCTGTTCATTTTTCTGCCCTCTGTTTTACCCTCCTCTGCAGCCCCCTTCCCCGGGCCGATTAGGCCTCAGGGGCCTCATCCCCTGGGTCCCAGCACTGTGTCCCTGGGTACCCTGGTCCCACCCAGGGCACCCAGAGTCTAGGTTAGGGACTGTGGGGGAACCTCAAGGCCCCCGCGGTCCCAGGCAACTCCCCACCTCCAGCATAATATGGCATTGCTCTTCCACACAAGGAGCTGCTGGAAATGCAGCTCCCTGCATGTGAGAGCAATATTTTCTTCTCTTTCGCAGTCCACATGTCTCCAGGCAGGGAAAGAGATGAAACCTCCACTTCCAGCAAGTGGATGCACTTTGACAACGCCCGCCCACTGGAAGCGGAGTGTTTGCTTTTACTTGGTGGGAGTAGTCAAAGCTCCCACAAAGCAAAAGCGAACAGCTAAATTCTGGGGTGGGCATCCTGGGACATAGCAGGAGCCCGACTGGGGGCTGGCAGTCCACAGGGCCAAAAAAGTCTCTGAGAGGGGGTCCAAGTGGTCCCCCTCCTTCTCTGTGCACAGGCCATGCCTGGGGAGTGGTGGTAGTCCCCAGGGCCATGTTTCCTGTGCAGGGCAGCTCACCCCCTGCAGCCCCCACCTTCATCTTTAATAAGTATTTGACCCCAGGGAGGTGGTGGTCCCTGGGCCGGTGATCAATTCTCCTTAATGAAAATTGTAGCCCTGAGGGGGGGTGGTCCCAGGGTCTCAGGGGGGTTCCATGTGGCCCCCCACAGCATTATTTCCATAACCCCCAGAGTGATTGTAGTCCTCCGGACATAAATTAGCCATAGGAGAAGAACCCGTGTGCCCCCTTCCTTATTCATTAAACTCAGCAAGCCCCGGGACCTGGCCCCCCCACGCCAATATTAAAAGCAAGCATGAGAGACAGCACTTTTTTTTATTCAATGCAAAATACGCAAATAATTTTTCTCTGAATTAAAGAAAAAAGATTTTTTGCCATGTCTGGGTCCCTCTGGGACCTCAGGACCAAGGCTACAAGATTAGGGTATTCGTACCCTGCCCCCTTTTAATTTTTTTAATGTTTTGTTTGGCACTCGATCGAAGTCCCAAGATGGTTGCCAACACTTCCTGGTGTCTACAGATCTCTGCATGAGCTCGTTATTATTTGGAAAAGCTTTGCGATCTTAGATATACAAATTTGTATTTCCCTTAATTTCTTGCAAACTACTAAACGGATTTACACCAAATAACTGGAAGCATAATATGCAGACCAAAATCTACCTTTCTAACAAATTTGGTGTAATTCTGTTCAGTGGTTCAGGCTACAGCCATGTCTAAAGAGTCTATTGGAGTTAACTTGGAAAACTCACTTTTTTGACCCCCCCTTTTTCTCAGCCCCCACTTGAACTATCGTCCCGAAAATTCCCATGCAAAACAAGATCATCAAGGCACAAATGTTATGAAGATTAGTCAAAGATATAGGCAAGTCAAAAAATGCTTTTCATAAGGAAGCATGGTCCCAACTATAACTACCTATTGGTGACTGCCGGTAGTTTTATATATATATATATATATATCTCCCAAATTTTGCCCTGCAAATGAGTCCGCACTCACAACCAGGTAAGTTGCACAACAACATTTATTAATGTGGATGAAGCAAGCATTTTAGTCCAAGTCTTGTTCCTGTAACTGCCTGACGCGTTTCCGAGATCCATTTCTCCTTTTTCAAAGGCGCTTGAAAACCCAGCATTTTCGCTACACCGTTGTCGCTGCTGCTCTATTTCAATGATTTCACCTTCCGGTGCGCACTTGCAAGGTATACTGCTTAACATAATTGATTAGTACTCCACTCTTTTCTTGCAAGGCATTACGGTACTTGTAGTGTAGTTGCTTTTTACCCTCAATTGGGTTTCTGTGGTTTTCACAATTTTATCAAAGGAACCAGCCCTCCAGTGGGTTTCCAGACTGAAAGTCCTGCTTCCGTCCGATTTGAAATACCTGTTTGTCCGTAGTTGAGTTGGCAAAAGTCCAAAACACAGTCCCTTTCTTTCTGGGCGGTGCGTCGACTCCACGGCTGGACCTGCCATGTGTAAATCTCCCAAATTTTGCCCTGCAAATGAGTCCGCACTCACAACCAGGTAAGTTGCACAACAACATTTATTTACGTGGATGAAGCAAGCATTTTAGTCCAAGTCTTGTTCCTGTAACTGCCTGATGCGTTTCCGAGATCCATTTCTCCTTTTTCAAAGGCGCTTGAAAACCCAGCATTTTCGCTACA
Source organism: Calotriton arnoldi (assembly GCA_963921515.1). Classification (NCBI taxonomy): domain Eukaryota; kingdom Metazoa; phylum Chordata; class Amphibia; order Caudata; family Salamandridae; genus Calotriton; species Calotriton arnoldi. The sequence goes on along the minus strand of CAWUFW010024016.1, from coordinate 54,957 downwards.
CCGTTGTCGCTTCTGCTCTATTTCAATGATTTCACCTTCCGGTGCGCTCTTGCAAGGTATACTGCTTAACATAATTGATTAGTACTCCACTCTTTTCTTGCAAGGCATTACGGTACTTGTAGTGTAGTTGCTTTTTACCCTCAATATGGTTTCTGTGGTTTTCACAATTTTATCAAAGGAACCAGCCCTCCAGTGGGTTTCCAGACTGAAAGTCCTGCTTCCGTCTAATTTGAAATACCTGTTTGTCCGTAGTTGATTTGGCAAAAGTCCAAAACACGGTCCCTTTCTTTCTGGGCGGTGCGTCGACTCCACGGCTGGACCTGCTTTGTGTAAATCTCCCAAATTTTGCCCTGCAAATGAGTCCACACTCACAATCAGGTAAGTTGCACAACAACATTTATTTACGTGGATGAAGCAAGCATTTTAGTCTGAGTCTTGTTCCTGTAACTGCCTGAAGCGTTTCCGAGATCCATTTCCGAGATCTATTTCTCCTTTTTCAAAGGTGCTTGAAAACCCAGCATTTTCGCTACACCCTTGTTGCTTCTGCTCTATTTCAATGATTTCACCTTATATACGTGTGTGAACAATGGCACTTTGTGCTTGAAACGCATCGCAAGGGTGAGAGGAATAAAGATCTTACCTGCTACTGAATCTGGGTCCGTCTCTCTCTCTGCTCGCCTGCTTGCCAGCGTGGAGGTGCGGGGAGTGTTTGTTGCGAAATATATATATATATATATATATATATATATATATATATATATATATATACATATATGTATATATATATATATATATTCACTGAAAAAAACAAAGGTTACAGAGATGTGATAGTTAGGCTCAGGTTTCACTTGTACAAAACCAGAGAAAGTCAGCAGTAATAGTTAGCTGAGCCCTCCTGATACCTCCTATGAGTCCTACAAAGTGGGATTCCTGAGAACTGGTCGGAGACCCAGCCCGTTTCTCCACCACTGTGCAAATGCAGATGCTAGTTAAAAAACCTTAGAAATTTACTGAAAAAAACAAAGGTTACAGTGACGCTATGGTTAGGAAATAGAATTTTAAAACAGCCTTAGAAATTCACTGAAAAAAACCAAAGGTTACAGGGACATTATATTTAGGCTGACATTTCACTCATAAAAAACCAGAGAAATTCAACAGTTATAGTTAGCTGAGCTAACTATAACTCGTACCCCCGCAATGCACTGCTTATGACCTCACATATTACATCACTTATGACATGGTCAGTGACATCACTGATGACATCACGGATGAAGACCCCTTCGCCACTGAGGGTCCTTGGTGGCCAACTAGCCCACCTGTTACCTCCAATAAGACCTACACAGCTGCAGATACTTTTATGGACTAGGATTAAGGTTAATACATCATGTTTTAAACCTCAATTTTCTCCACCAGTTTCCTTAGAGAGGTAGAGCTTGCAATGCCTCAATGAGTGTGTCAATGCCTTTTAGGGGACAAGATGACACATGTAAAAAAGCTTATAGGTAGTAGACTACATCTTTTTCGCAGTGCATGCTCTTCAAATGTACGAGGTAGAAGCTGCAAGCATCACTTGCTGTTCATTATACAGGGCAACTGTGCATAAAGCTGTGTGTTCAAGTGCTTCCATGACTCCTGCTTAGATAAGAGATCTGTGGTTGTGGGAATGATGGCTGAAGTAACTCTGACAAAATTTGTGAAGGGGGATAATAGACTGTATAGTTTTTAAATTAGGATCATCGGCTGCACCACACATGTCAGACTACATGTAGAAGTGCAGATATATCTGAGGCATGGTAGCAGTCAGATATTCAAACATGACAGAGTACGCTTTCAGTTTAAAGCACACACCTCACTAATATGGCCTACTTGCAGTGTACCATTGTAGAGACTTATTTGGACTAGGATACAGGTTAACGCATCTTGAACATGTTTTAAAGCTCATTTTTCTCTATGAGTTTCATTAGAGAGGCAGAGCTCACAATGCTATGCCTAACCCAAAATCGAAGACCGACTCCTGTCATGCCACTTTTGTGAGTGTCAGCATATTTCTACAGACCTGAATGAGTGTGTCCTACATAACTCCTACCAGATTCCTTTTCTACAAGTTCCATTACTAACTCAAAAGCAGTTTTCGAGACAGCAGTGATAACATCCCCAAACAAATCTTGTATTTTTTGTGCAGACATAATTCAACAACAAACCACATAATTGTACTCAACAACACAATTACATAATACACCCCAACCATTCAACAGCACACCACATAATTAAGCTCCACTACATAACACTGCACAACACAAAATACCATTCTACATATTTACACTTCATGATACACAATCCCACTTCACATAATTACAATAGAATCAATACCACATAATTGCTATCCACAGAATTCCACAGAGCACCATGCCACATAATTACACTCCACAAAGCCACTCCACACCACACAAAGCCATGCCACACAGTGCCACACCTAACCATTCCAAGCCAACAAACATTATTACACACCACGTACATCCACTCCACTCCATAACATATAGGTAAAACACATTAGCAACACCAATAGCTCTAACTCTCGTTTTACTTTGTTTTCTAAAGCAGATGCATTTGACTTAGGGGGTCTGTATCAATTACAAATCATGCATTAAATCCTGTTTGGGGCTCACTTTTAGGCCTTATCTATTAGTTTTTCTAAACTTAATATATTTTGTATTTGGAAAAAATGTAAAAGACTTAAATAAACAGGACATAAAAAAAAACATTTAAAATGTATAGCTACAGTTGGTGTGTGGGAGGGGGGTTAGTGCATTTTCAAACTTTTTTTACACACACAATTGCACAGTTCCACATCACACAAATAAACTCAACACGTTTCCGTTACACACCACATAATTCAACAAGAAACCACATAACACAAATCAACAACACAATTACATTAAACACCACAGACATATAAGCCACACCACATAATTCAATATCACACCACAAAATTACAATAGCACACCACATAATAAAACTCCAATACATAACACAACACAAAGTACCATACCATATAAATATTCTCCATAACACACAATCCACCTCCACATAATTCCTATATATAAAATACCACAACATTTCTATCCACATAATTCAACATACTTCCATCACACACCACATACATCCACTCCACTCCAAAACACATAAAGGAAAAACAATTACATTTACAAAGCTAATAGCTCTAACTCTCGCGAATGCGAGACCTATTGCATTGAATATGCTTGTTTAACTAGTAGTCGCGTTTGCAGAGTGGTGAAGAAAGGGGACTGGGCCTCCGACCAGCTCTCAGGAATCCTGCTGTGTAGGAATTACAGGAGGTACCAGGCGGTCTTCTTGGCCCCCAGGTCCCTCAGAAGTAAAGTGGACTTCATCCCCCAACCAGTAGGGCACCATGAATGGTGTTTTCAGAGTGGGGGAGAAAAGGGGCGTGGCCTCTGTAGATCTCTTAGCAATACTGCTGTGTTGGGCCCCAAGGATGTCCTTGGGGGCCAACTAGGACTCCTAGTACCTCCAGTAAGTCCCATACGGCAGGACTACTGAGACCTGAGAGCAGGCTACGCCCCCTTTCTCCAACTCTCTGCAAACACGCCTCCTGGTGCACTACTGGTAGTGGGATGAAGTCCCCTTGGCTGTGGAGAGTCCTTGGGGGTCAACTACCCCTCCCTATAAATTATTTATATAAAAAAAGAAAAGGCCGGGGCAGGGGTCGAGGGGGGCCCCACGGCACCCCTCACCCATTGAAAAAAGGCCTGGCCCCGGGGATTGGGTCCCCATTGCCAAAAATGACCCAGGAAAGGGGGGCAACTTAGCCCTTTCCCTTAAAAAAATGTTTTTAAAAAAGAAAAACCTCTGACAAGTCACTGGAGGCCATGCCCCCTTCATCGCCACTCTGCAAATACGCCTCCTGGGGCAATGGTGGTTGGGGGATGAAGTCCCCTTGGATGATGAGGGTTCTTGTGTCCAGGAACCCCTTCTGTTACCTCCAGTAAGTTCCGAACAGTGGGATTACTGACAGGATTTGGAGGCCACGACCCCTTTCTCCAACACTCTGCAAACATGCTTCCTGGCACACTACTGGTTGAGAGACAAAATCCCCTTGGCTGCTGAGGGACCTTGGGGCAAATGACCCCTCCAGTAACCTCCAGTAAGTCTCATGAGGCGGGATTGCTGAGAGATCTTTGGAGGCCACGCCCCCTTTTTCCAACACTTTGCAAACGCACCTCCAGGCTCCCTACTGGTTGGGGGATGAAATCCCCTTGGATGCTGAGGGTCATTGGGGGCTGGCGCGCTGTTAGTTGGGGAATGAATTCCACTTTACTCCTGAGGGCCTAGGACTAAAGTGGACTTCTTCCCCAAACACTAATGCACCAGGAGGCATGTTTACAGAATGATGGAGAAAAAGGGAGTGGTCTCTGTTGACCTCTCAGCAGTCCAGCTGTGTGGGTCTTACTGTAGGTAATAGGAGGGGTAGCTGGCCCCAAAGACCCTCATGAGCCAAGGTAACTTTATCCTTCAACTGATAGTGTGCCAGGAGGCATGTTTGCAGAGTGGTGGAGAAAGAGGGCATGGCCACCGAAACCCTCTCAGCAAACCCACTGTGGGGGACTTACTGGGAGTAACATGATGGGTAGTTGGCCCCCAAGGACCCTAAATAGCTAAGGAGACATCACCCCCCCCTACTAGTAGTGCGCCAGTTGGCGGGTTTGCAGAGTGGTGGAGAAAGGAGGTGTGGCCTCCGACAACCTCTCAGCAATCCTGGTGTGTGAGACTTACTGGAGGTAACAGGAGGGATATTTGGCCCCCAAGGATGTCCTTGGGGGCAGCCTACCCCTCCTATTACCTCCGGTAAGTCCCACACAGTGGGATTCCTGAGAGCTAGTCTGAAGCTCCACCGCCTTTCTCCACCACTCTGCAAACGTGACTAATACTTAAACAAATATAGAAATTCACTGTAAAAAACAAAGGTTCCATGAAAGTTATAATTAGGAATTAGCTTTTAAAATACTACAGAAATTCACTTAAAAAAACAAAGATTACAGGGACATTATAGTTAGGCTCAGATTTCGCTCATACAAAACCAGTGAAATTCAGCAGTTATAGTTATCTGAGCTAACTATAACTCGGGCCCTCGCAATGCACTGCTTATGACCTCATATATTACATCACTCATGACATGGCCAGTGACATCACTGATGACATCTCAAATTACATCACTGATGACATCATCTACAATATCATTAATGCACACACTCACACCCCATAGAACCTTTCATACACTCACTCTCACAAAGCCATTCAAAAACCCATTCATAGACCCATACCAGTACTTACACACCCACTCACTGATTCATAGATTTACACACACATCTACTCACTCACCGATACAGTCACTCATACATCCATTCGCTCACTAATACAGCGACTGACATATTGACTCATATACCCAAACAGCTACTCACACACTGAGTCAGTCACCCATAGAGCTACTCACACACCTACTCACCCATACAGTCAATCACACACCCACTTACTTACTCATACATATACTAACACATACTCACTCACCTATACATTCAGTAACACATGCACACACTCACCCATACAGCCACTCTCACATTCACTCACTCACCCATACAGTCACTCATCTACCTCATCACTCACCTATACTGCCTTTCACATAACCAGGTACTCATCCATAAACCACTCACACATCTACTCACTCACCCACACAGCCATTTACACACTCACTCACCCATACAGTCCCTCACACACAGTCACTAACCCATATAGCCACTGACTCACCCACTCACTCATCCATACAGGCAGTCACATATCACCTCACTCACGCACACAGACACTCAGACACCCATACAGGTACTCAGACAACCAATCAATGACCCATACTGCCACTCACATACCCACTCACACACCCATACAGCCACTTAGACACCAACTGACAGACTGATACAAACATTTGCATAACCAGTCACTCACCCATTCATTCACTGAGACGCCTAACCACTCGCTTATACAGTCAGTCACACACCCATTGAATCATCCATACAGGTACTTATTCACCCACTCATTTACCAATACACCTTGATATATATATTGGTGAATCATGTATATATGGGTGTTAAATATATATACACCAAGGTGTATTGGTGAATCAGTGGGTGTATGAGTGTGTATATATATATATATATATATATATATATGTATATATACTTGCTCCACTGCACCTAGAATCAGCGCACTCATGGACGGGTGCTCATAACGCGGAGGTGCATCCGCGTTCAATATACGCGCTCACTCCCTCTCCCTCTTCGGTTTCGAGAAAGCACTCGCAGGGGTCTTTACTGATTTAGAATTTCTTTAATTCGTACAGCCAATAGTCAACATGACGCTTTGGCTTACGCCTTAATCAAATGATTAAGGCGTAAGCCGAAACGCGTCATGTTGACTATTGGCTGTACGAATTAAAGAAATTCTAAATCAGTAAAGACCCTGCGAGTGCTTTCGAAACCGAAGAGGGAGAGGGAGTGAGCACATATATATATATATATATATATATATATATATATATATATATATATATATATATATATATATATCCAGGTATACTGCTTGCAGGCAATCACCATCATCGATTCAAAAGCAGGCGCGGACCACAGTTCAGTGCTTATTTTTTGTTTATTTCATGTCGGCCATTACGCGTTTCGGTCCTCCTGGACCTTGATCACATGACAACGCTATCTGGCATTTTACCCCTTTTAAAGTGACAGTGCAGTAATTTGTGGTTCCCGCCTTAAAGGACACTAAAGACATACTGCCCTTAGGTAACTTCTTTTTGTAAAAACCAGAGTTTCATCTCCACATTGAGTTAATGGCTTGGTTTTTGCTAGATTGATATAAAACATTTTTAAATATCAAAATAACGGAATTGCCCTCACATACAATATATGGGGATTATTAACATTCAATAATTAAAATAAAAAATCGAATATAATAAATATTAAATACCATAGCAGCCATATCTACATCAAGGAATTATATAATAACAATGTTAAAACATTAAAATTTGTTAAAACATGATTTTTAAATTTTCTTGTACATAGCATTCAAATCATTATTGCATAATGCAGCTAGTTCATTATATTTAAACTTGGTGCTTTTAAGTTACTCTTTGGTTTAATACTAAAAATTGCATCCTGCCCAAGGCTCTCACCTAATGTGTGAAAAAAAGTGCTAGTGCTTGAGTGGTCCAAACTTAAAGAATTTTGGGTTTGACCTATTGTGACCTAAAAAAATGTTTGTGTATAAAACCATCTCCTGATGTGTATAAAAAAGTTTGTTAAAAAACCATTATGATTTTGGTTTAGGTCAGTCTGGCAGCCTCCTTTAATTACTGAAAAATATATTTTAACACCCTTTTCTTCTGTTATGGTGTGATATTACTGTTAACATACCATCAGCTAGCAGGTGACACTTGTAAATATAAACACCCCATGGAAATGCAGATATCCCTGCAAGGTTGGCCTTGATATTGCACACGGTAGGTTAGATACATGTATATAAATCTTCTGTTGTGTTTAAACCTCCTGGGCTCTTACAATCGAAGTTTAGAATGTATTTAGTTTCTAGCCTCCTAAGTTTACCCTCTCTATCTCCTCCCCATCTGTCCTTAGGTATGGAGTCTATGAGATAATACGAGAGGTGTTTGAGATCATTATTGTGTATTTCTTGAAAATGTCTAGCCACTGGGTAAGTTGGGTCATGGTTGTTTATGGCCCGGATGTGTTGCAGAATTCTCTTGTTTGCAGGGAGTTTGGTACTCCCTACATACTTGAGATTGCACGAACACTCCAGTATATAAATAGCATAGTCAGTTTTACAGTGTAGGGAACATGATATTTTTATTTCCCTATTGCTGAATGGTGTCCTGTATGTTTTCTTATTTATTCCATACTGACAAGCTTTGCAGCTTTTGCATTTAGTGAAACCCTTTCTTTGTGACAGCCAGGTCTGTTGGTCCAGGACTTCCGGGCTGCTTTTGACCAGACTTCTGCTCATAGATGGAGCCCGCCTGTATGTGATCCCCAGGGTGTTTGTTAAGCTGCCCCCTATAATTGGATCACTCAGCACTATGGGCCAATTTCGATGCACAATTTTTTTGATAGTTTTGTTTTGTGCATTATAGGCTAAAATTAGCCTAAGCTCCATAGTGTTCTTTTTGGTGTTATCATCATTGTCTTTTGGTGTTAAAAGGATATTTCTATCCAGACCCTGAGTTCTATTTATAGCTGCATCAATGATCTTTCTTTTGTATCCTCTGGCTAGAAATATTTCTTTACTCTCCTGTTGTGCTCTTTTCAAATCATTGGGGTTGCTACATATTCTTTTCATTCGCAGCATTTCCCCATAGGGGATACTATTTACCAGGTGTCTTGGATGAAAACTAGAAAAATGTAAAACTGTGTTGCCTGCTGTCTCTTTTCTAAAGATTTTAGTTTCTAGTTTATCATTGCACACATAAACTTCAACATCCAAGAAGTGAATTTTCTTATCACTAATTGTAGACGTGAAGCTTAGGTTAATATAATTTTTGTTGATGTCTTTCACAAAATCATGAGCTTCTGTTTCCAAACCTTCCCACACAATGAATAAGTCATCAATAAAGCGCAAAAGTAACTTTACATTTTTGTCCATATAATGCTTGTGTGTTACGCCGATGACCAGCCTCTCCCACCATCCCATGTACAAACATGCGTAACTGGGGGAGAAGCTGGCCCCCATCGCAACACCTCGCATCTGTTGATAAAGTGTTTTATCAAATAGAAACACATTGTTATTCAGGCAAAAATTAGTCATATTACTTAGCATTGCACAATGAGGAGTTAATCTGGTTTGTCCTTTGCCCAAATAGTGTTCAAGGGCCCTCATACCATCTCTGTGGTTTATACTTGTATACAAGGACACTACATCCAACGACATGAGTAAGTAATCCTTTTTCCATTCAAAGTTCTGAAGCTTCGCTAGAAAATCACTTGTGTCTTTGATGTAGGAGGGCAAGGATTGCACAAAATCCTGTAGGAAGTAATCGATGTATTGAGATGCATTTCCAAGTAAGTTGTTTTGTGCTGAAATGATTGGGCGACCCGGTGGTTTTGTTGCATCTTTGTGAATTTTCGGGATGAAATAAATATTAGGAACCACAGGGTTATCTTTTCGTATATATTTATACTCATCCAATGTCAAAACTCCTGCGCTTTTCCATGCGACAAGTTTGCCATAAAAGTCATCATAAATCATTTTTAATGCCCACACATTACTAGTCCTGTAACATGTTTTGTCGTTCAATTGAGAAAGGGCTTCCTCCATGTAGTCTTTTCTTGCCCATAGGACAACATTTCCTCCTTTATCGGAGTTCCTGATGATGATATTATCATTTTTTGAAGTTTAGTTATTAATTTTTTGTATTGCCATGCTTGTTTATTCGGTTTTGATTTTGTGTGCTGCATTTTGAAATTTAATTTCTTCATTTCTGCAACTACGTGTTCATTAAAAATATCAATGCTGTCCCTGGGTAATATTGGATTAAATGTTGATTTTTTCTTAAAAGGAGTTGTTTTTCTTTTTACACTTGGTTCTGTATTGAGATCGAACGCTTTATTACTCATTTCAAGCTCATCTTCCCTGATGTTTATGTTAGTGGCTTCATCTTGTAGCTCCATCAGAGTTTCCAAAAGTGCTATATCCCCACTAGTAGTTATAGGTTGTGAGTTCTCATTGGGGCTTATTGTCCCCTCAGTATCCTTTTCTTTGTTTTTTGTTTTTTCTTTTATTGATGCATGGTATTTTAAAAGTTTCAACTTCCTTACAAATCTGTATATATCCATCCGGGTATTGGCATAATCAAAGTTTGACTCCGTGAGTGTGCGTACATGCTGCAAATAAAGTTATTAAAAACCCCACACTCACGGAAGCAATACTGGTGTCAGCACTACAAGTACCATGAGGCCGGGGGAGCGGCCACGCCCAATGGGGCGGGTACTTTGTTGAAAAATGGGCGCACCACAGTGTTTGCATGACTGCGGAATTTAGCCTGTGATGAAGGGCAGGAGCCCGAAATGCGTCGGCTTATGAATATTGCTGTTGGCGTTGTATCTGTTTCAGCTGCAGTCTGCATTAAATAATACAGAAATATTCACCTGTGTGGGCACCATCATTGGGGCAACCCTTGTTGTTACATATATATATATATATATAAATATATAAATATGTATATATCACCAGTAGGTAGTTGTAGATAGGACCTAGTTTCAATAGGAAAAACGTTTTTTGTTTTGCCACTAACTTTGGTGCCCTTTGACGAATCCTTGCAAAATTTTCAAAAGTAATATGCCGCTCACTTCAGCTGTTGTTTTGAAAATTTCAGGGTGATCCATCAAATGGGGGCCGAGAAAAAGGGGGGGGAGTACCAAAAGTCTTTTCCCCTATGTAAATTCACATAGGGACTTTAGACACAGCTATAGCCCGATCTGCTTAAAGGAACTACACCAAATTTGGCAGGAAGGTAGATATTGGTCTAGAGAGGTGTCTTTTTCTGAATTTGTGTAAATCCATTCTGCATTTTTTTAAATATTAAGTTAAATTTGTGTACATATATAAGGGAGTGAATCCTCCAAGGATCAGACAGTCCCATTCCTCAATTCTGATTGGTTCCACCTCCCCTGGGCAAACAATGTAAAATAAATGAGGGGGTCCTGCATGGCCCCCTCGGCCCGAGGACCGCCAGCTTCCCAGGGCACTGTATAATATGTATGCGGGTAGGCCTGCTGGGCCTGTCCATGCCCCAGGGACCACCACCTCTCCGGGTCAATCAATGTAAAATAAATTGAGGGGGTCCACCTGGCCCTCCCCGCAGTTCCAGGGACTGCCACCTCCCCAGGGCTCAAAGAAAAATAATGAAGGGGTCCATTATGGACACCTGGGGACCACCACCTCCCTTGGGCTTAAAAACATTGGAGGGGGCCGCATAGCCCCATTAGTGGAGCCATGGATAGCTCTGGGACCGCCATCCCCTAGGCCCAGCTCCTGCTACCTCCCAAGGTGCCCACCCTCAGGAGGTAGCTGTTTGTTTTTGCTTGGTGGGAGCTCACAGCTCCCACCAAGAAAAAGCAAGCATATCTGCTTTCTGCAAGCCGGAGCTATCAAACAGCTACATCTTACAGAAAGCATAGTTTTCATCTGTTTCCCTGCACACAAATATGCATGCAGGGAAACAGATGAAAACATTGTTCTGACAGACAGGATGCTGCCTTACAGTAGCCCCCTGTCTGTCAGAGCAATGCTGGCTCCCTCAGGAGGCAGGAAGCCGGCTGGGACCTTGGGGGCCTTGGGTCTCTCCCTGTGGTCCCATTGCACGAGAAAAGAAAGCAGAAAGAGGCAAAATAAAGATCAGAGATGAGCAGAAAGAGGCAGAATGAAGGTCAGAAATGAGCAGAAAGAGGCAAGATAAAGGTGAGAAACGAGCGGAAAGAAGCTGAATTGAGGTCAGAAACTAGCAGTAAGAGGGATGATAAAGGTGAGAAATGAGCAGAAAGAGGCAGAATACTGGTCAGAAACAAGCAGAAAGAGGCAAAAAAAGGTGAGAAATGGGCAGAAAGAGGGTGAATAAAGATGAGAAGTGAGCAGAAAGAGGCAAAATAAGAGTCAGAAATGAGCAGAAAGAAGCAAAATAAAGGTCAGAAATTAGCACAAAAGACAGAATAAAGGTCAGAATGAGGCAAAATAAGCTTGCTGAGAATTGCTGACTCCTCGCCGGAGGTTCCATCCCTATTCTCAACCACTCCACTTAGGGGCCCCCTGGCACACTACTGGTTGGGGGATGAACTCCCCTTGGCTGCTGAGGGTCGTTGGGGGACAAGAACCCTTTTGTTAATACAAGTAAGTCCCCTACAGCTGGATTGCTGAGACATCGTCGAAGGCCCCGACCTCTTCTACAACCACTTTGCACAGGAGCCTCATGGCATACTACTGGTGGGGAATAAAGTCCCCTTGGATGCTGAGGTTCCTTGGAGACCAGGAACCCTTCATGTTACCTCCAGTAAGTCCCACATAGCAGGATTGCTGAGATGTCTTTGGAGGCTATGCCGTCTTCCTCTACCACTCTGCAAATGCTCTTCCTGGTACACTACTGGTTGGGGGACAAAGTCCCCTTGACTGCTGAGGGTCCTTGGGGCAAACAACCCCTCCTGTAACCTCCAGTAATTCCCACAAGGTGGGATTGCTGAGAGGTTTTTGGAGGCCACACCCCCTTTCTCCACCACTTTGCAAACACACCTCCTGGCTCCCTACTGGTTGGGGGATGAAGTCCCCTTGGATGCTGAGGGTCATTGGGGGCCAAGAACCCCTATTGTTGCGACAAGTAAGTCCCTCACAGCTGGATTGCTGAGATTTCGTTGGAGTCCCTACCCCCTTTCTCAACCACTCTGCACAGGGGCCTCCTGGAGCACTACTGGTTGGGGGATGAAGTTCCCTTGGCTACGGAGGGTCAATGGGGCCAAGAATCCCTATTGTTGCTAGAAGTAAGTTCCCCAAAGCTGGATTGCTGAGACATCGGATTTAGGAATAGATGTGGGGTAACTGACACCATAGAGTTGGACTGAGATGGTCCACTCAGTGTGCTACTAAAAAGCTGCTTCTGAACAGTGGGGCCAGATGGAATATCCCGAACAACAACCCCGGCAATAAATAATGGAGAGATATTTAAGGGTAGTTTAAATACCTGAGGGCGATTAGCGACAAAGTGCATATTTATATCAGGGAGGGTAAAATCTTCAGGTGGAGTGCCCACCACTCTGGGTGCAATATCATGTCATGCCCCGGACCTGGACTCACTAACAGCAGCTAATGCAGAAATTTGATTTAATATGGATGGCTTGTCCACTTTAGGTCCAACACCCTCCTCCATATTCCCTCAACGTGAATCAGATTTGCCGGTGCAGCAGCTTTATTGAGCCCTGACTCTCTTTTGGAGAAGAAGGTGGAAATGCTGTTGAGACCTTTCACAATGTTTGGCTATATAGACTTATTTTACGAGGGGTTAGCTTTAGTCTTCTTGCAGGCTCTTAGGAAGACCAATCTCCCTGAACTAAGTTTTTTAGCAGTCATGATTCACCCTCCTGGGCACCACTTTCGCTAGCCTTTGGTCGAGCATTGCTTTTCTTTCTCTCTCTCCTGGGCCCGCCGCTTCTGCCCCAGAAAGGCACTGAATTGTGCTTGTGACTAGAATAAATTACAACTAGCAGTAAATAGTGGGTCACTGTAGGTACACTTTTTATTTATTCTGCCCACTGTAATGTGACTCTAAGACCAGAGGGTCTGTTCTAGCCAGCAATGGGGTTGATCCAATAACCTTCCAATAGAGAGAATGTCAGGCCCTGGACAGACCTTGTGGCAGAAGAGATGACACCATCAGGATGACTTAGAGACAAGAGAGGAAAAATAGGGGGGAAGACGGCCCCGAGCGGGAGCTCACCGGGCCTACTGCAAGTCACACCCAAGGCTAGCTGGACCGCTTCTGCGACGGCCCGGGTTCACTCTCAGCTGGTTGTAGCTAGTATAACTGTGCTCTGACCTTGCCTCCCCTTTCTCCTGCTCAGCTCCGGTGGATAATCCTTCAGACATACTGTTCTATAATCGGGCTCACTGACCTCCCTCTTGTCGGACAGATCAACAAGACTGCTGAACTAGCATTGCAACTTGGCCAGATACAGCAGTACAAGGAAGGTGTAGATGCAGGCAAACTGTCAGATAGTCGGGCTCACTGACTGCCGTCTTGACATACAGGGAGCCGCAGAGCCACAAAGACTGCTGAACTGGCGTGGCAGCTTGGCCACAGACAGCAGTTTGAGGAAAATGCAGGTACAAGTGAAGAAGGATCAATGAGGCAGTATGTAAGCGTTGATCTGGCCGGCTGGTTTCACACTTTTAGAGAGAACGCTATTATCAACAGGCGCTGTCGTAGGTATGCCTGCAGCCTGAAGTTAATTACGGCCGACTGCCTGCAGCCCAGACAGGCCAACAGCATCTGTAAACGGCAGCAGAGGTGGCATCGGCAGCGGTACGAGCCACCTGGCTGCACAGCACCTTTTACTCCAAAATCAAATACCTGCTTCCATGCTCCATGGTCCTGCAACGTTGCAAGTCGCCTGGCTCCCAGGGCTCCAGCCCCTGGATCTCCCACTTGACTCAGCTCCCGACTTCCGGCCTTCTCCTGGCTTCCTGCTTCCTACTTTGGCTGCGGGTACGTGCTACTCAGGGGTCCCGCAATGATGCAGGCTGCCTGGCTCCTGGGGCTTTGGCCCCTTGATCTCTCCATCGGCTCCCAGCTGCCTCCTACTGCTACGGGTACGTGCTATTCCATGGTCCCGCAACGATGTGGGTCACGTGGCTCCTGGGACTCTGGCCCCTTGATCTCCCACTCGGCTCCCAGCCACCTCCTACTTTCTTCTTTCTGCTGCAGCTTTGGCTTCGACTGCTCACTGCTCATGCTTGTAACTTGCACCAATCCTTCACCTCAAAGAGTTATTACCATACTTAACTATGCCACCCTCTGTGGCACCCAGGCTGTGCACAGCAAGGGGTTGGCCGCAGGTCTATGCCAGGTCCTGAATCCAACACCCTGTGGGATACAAACTCCAGTTGGCCACATGGCCCGACCATCACAATATAAGGGGCTTCCATTTGAAATAAGGCAGACTTACTGGCTTTGTTAAAGGGTCAGCACATCAATAAATACTAGGCAGGCCTATTGGCTTTATCAGGGGGGTCACCTCATCAACCTACATAAAGCCGACATGCTGGCTTTGTCAAAAGTTCACCACAATAATTTACCACTTAAACCAATAACCACAACCCAAAGCATTCCTGATTAATACTCAATAATAATAATTGTCAAAAAAATATTCTATATAAATCACTATAATCAAAACAACAATAAACATGTGTTTGAGTCTTTCTTTCACACTCGTCAGTCCACATAATGCAGCCATAGGACCAACCACAAGGGGTCCCTACCCTCAAGCTGAGTAGCATACAACAATGTTAAAATGATGGCAAGCTTTCCTGGATTCATGTATTTAATGACCCAGGAGACTTACTGCAAGTTTTTCTTATAAAATGTTTCGGGGAGACTGTGCTCCCTGCAGCTCCACACAACATTTAAATTAAGCAATTATGGTGTTCCTGTGCCTCCTTGGGGCAGAACAGCAAATAGAAAATGCATATTTTTCAGCCTTTGCTAGCCATTATGGGGAGCTGCTCTATAGAGCGGTGAATATTGAATAAGCTACCTTGCCACTTCCTATACTGAAGCAGTGAGGTTGTCAGTCTTTTTCTATTACTTTTTTTATATGTTCGGTACCCCATGCAGACTGGGGGTATCCACAGCCTTCATTCCCTTTTTTCCCATTTCTAAGGCCCTGTGGGGAGCCTACTCCTTCACTGCTCATCCTGGTTTGTGGCCTCATGTCACATTTTTTTTGTTTTAGGTGCCCCATTCTCACCCAGGGCACCTAAATCCCTAAAGGCTAGGGCACCTAAATTGTTGTTTTTGTTCTTCCATTAGCTGTGTGGGAAGCCCACTTCCATGCTGCCAAACCGGCTCCCACCTGCCATCACAGTCTGATGTCACCTTCCTTTTCCCTGCCTGCTGCCTGTGGGCAGGGTGTCTTGCTTCGGCATTGTCCCACTCCCCCGGACAAGTGCAAAGGGAGTGAGAGCATCGCATCACCATGTGGAGAGTGTGCTGAGGTGCCCCCCTCACCTTCAGTTCAAGGTACTAGGGATGGGGTCTCAGGATCCTAGCAAACATACATCGGCACCAGGGGAGATGGGGGTTTCAAATAGTTTTGGGAAGCGGGCCCCCAAGCAATCAACTCCCTAAAAATCTATGATGCCCCAACCCAGACACAACCAGGGGTATACACCCTTCCTGTAATATTTATATTTTGAAAACGTGCCAGCCCCATTGTGCCCTTACCGCCCAGTGGGATTTTGTTTTTTAAAAAGTGCCATTCCCTACTGTGTAGTTATAGTTAGGTCACAGTAGTTTCCTTAGGAATAGTGTATTTTATTTAGTCCTTTTTTTATTTCTTAAATCCCTGGTACCACAGTACTACCTCTGTACTTCAACACCAGAATTTTTATTTTCATTTTGGCACCTTTTTGAACAGGTATACCTACACTGCCCCTTATATGTTTTTTTGTTTTATGTTTTACATTATGTGACTCAGTCCTGAGTTTTAATATGGCTGCCCAACATATCTGTTGATGTTGACAGCAGCCAATCAGATCTTATCTTATGATCTGCCGGTCCAAGGGGAGTCCCAGTGCAACAGAGATCAATAAAGTATGAACCCTAATGTCTTAAAAACTACTAAACAAATTCATTCCAAGTCACAAAAAACACACTTTCTAAGTAATGCTCTAATTTTCTGCCATTATTGGTGGAATTTTTCTATTTTCCGTATGGAAATTGCACAAAGAAAACAACTTTCTGAGACACAATTTTTCTCAGCCCCCGCCCCCTCTGATGGATCACCACAAAACATTCCAGGAAGGAGCTGAGGCTGATTAACCTCTTCCTATGGAAACTCTGACCTAGCTATAACTACACAGTAGTGACTGACACTGTATAATATATGACACAGTGGAAGTCATCCAGTATGTTGATTTCCCTACAAATTTCTTTGGTATATTTTGTCAATCTGCTCTGCTCCTGCTTGGATAAAGTGTTTGCTCATGGCAGATATCATCATGTGAGGAAATTGTGTGTAGAAAGCAGAAAGAACGGACATCTGCTGACTAGATCAAACAATGCTTGTTTGACAAAAACAAGATAACAGGCTCAAACTGTAGATCAGGAGGCAGTAGCGTAGAAAATTGGCTAATATTAGCACGATCATGTGCGTCACTGTGATCACGTATAAAGCAAATGCTACTACTTAGACATATTTAAGAATTGTAACCATTGATTAGACAAAAGCACACGTGGAAATATTTGTGAAATGCTCATGCCACGGTGCTGATGAGCTGTCTCAACTGCAGTTCTTTTGCAAATAAAGCTGCCGCTCTTCAAGTTCTTGTGTGTGTTCATCTTTTATTTATCTTTCCAGATATTTTGCTTTCTCAAACTGGTGCTGTGACTCGGATGGAACTGTCAATCTCTGCAGGGTTCCAGGACTCTTCGGGGGCCTTCATGTCTCGGTGAGCGCCCTGCGGATTGGACTTCATTTCCTGCAGAACCCAGGCGACAGGGCTCCCGTTGACCAGCCTGTGAGATCAGACACCGACAGCTTCCTTTTGAGCCATAACGTTGTATTACTGTGGAAGAACACGCACAACAGCGTTACTGGCCAGATGATCAGGTAGGCAGTGTGTAATGCACTGAGCCCAATTCAATAATTGTATGTTGTTTTCCTGATACCTAAAGGGTACCCACTGGGATCCATTAGGGATCCCTAGGGGAGGTCTGAGGGCGCCTTTAGCATAGGTGCCGGAGGAGGACTGTCCAGTCTGTAAAAGACCACTAGGGTCTCAAGGACAGAAGAGGAACAGGTGGTTGCCTCAGGAGGAGCTGTGGGTAGTTGCCTCCAGATAGAGCATGACTATGTATTCAGCTCTAGATGACATCTGAGGAAATGCATATGCTGATCTGTGTTGCACAACGGTGTCTTTGCAGTGTATTTTTGAGAGTATGTTCTTTTCGATTCTCGAAGTATTGTTTTGAATTTTCAAGTAGTTCTGTTACATGTGTAGGGTATTGGATACCCCTAGATGTTAGTTTACTTTATAAACTATCTATCTATATATATATATATATATATATATATATATATATATATATATATATCTTCGCTCCTCTCCTCTTGGGTAATAGTACCCGAAATAAGGCAAAGCACTCGCTGGGATGAGTACCGTAACTTTATTGAACACGGTCTCCTGGCCACACAGACGCGTTTCGGCAGACGCCTTCTTCGATGTTCATGAAGAGCGCCTGCATCACTGTCATTTAAAAGAACAGTTCATCAAAATAAATGAGGGACTGAAGTCACAGTTTCCAATCAGTCCGCCATTACAAACATATATGCCTCGCGGAGCGGAACCGGAGATCGGTAAGCCAATTTAACGTGCATGAGAGACCCTGATGTGTATGCAGCAGCAGGAAGAGGGGATTACTGTGGCCACTTATGAGGAACTATAAATCCAAGAATTATTAAAAATGTTTTGTGAATCTGAGCGCCGAGAGGCAGCCCAAAGCATGTTTAAAAACATAAGGACATCGTAACTGGGGCTAGTACTGAGACAGAAGGCATTAGACCGAACCTCGCCACTAAATTTACTAAATTGGAACGTCTCTATGAACGTGAGACGAGAAAATGGTGGGAGGCAACATCGTTACAGAGTTACATTGAGGTGGACAGAGTCCCGAGGGGATTAAGAATTTATACTGTCCCAGCTTATGAGAACCCGGACCCCCTTCCTCTCGACGAATGGGCAGAACATACAGCCCTGTCCTGTAAAGGAATGTTAACGATATTAGTCAAATTCGCATGGAGCGATAGGCATAGAGCTCTGAATGACATCGAGGAGCTAGAAGAAGAGCTTGCCAAAGAAGAAGATAAGGCGAAAATGGAAATATTGAGGGAACAAATGAAGAAAAGACTGATAGGGTATGAGCAAAAGATCAAACAACAAAAATCAGAAAAATTTGAGAGAGATGAGAGAGACTATAACCAAGGGCGAGTTTTAACCTTCGCTAAAAATTTGATACACCAAGAGATGAACTTCTGAAAAAGAAGGGTCAACTGAACACCGAATTACCAGATACCTCAGAATCGGAAGCTACAGATAGCGAGTCATTGGGAGAAGCCAGTGGCAGTGGCGGACCAACTTTGACAGAAAAGACCCATTTTCGCGAGGATTTCAAACTAATTCGTCAATCACGTCTACAAGGAGGAAGGGGCAAACCTCCGGACAAAAGTTCCGTAAGACGAGGCGGGGGCGGGGGGCGGAGCAAGCAATCGCTCACCCCCAGTAACCCGCAGCAGGAAATTTTTCAACAAAAAGAATTAAAACAAGATAATGTGACGATTATGAATTTGACAACCAGACCTCTATCAGGAATCGAGGAATCGACATTGAAATTGGGATTGTCCTTTTGTCCACAAAAACCATTGGAATATACAGAGACGCATATTGATCTCTTTAAATTTACCCGGAAATTAAAATTACATAAGTATTTTAAAATTAAACCAATCATTGAGAGACCGGAGAAAGTGAGGAAAGTACATTGGGACACAGATTTGCTAACAGCTAAAGACTTCCAAACATTGCTTACCCTTGAGAATCTTAGACAAGATCAAACTCACAGTGGAGAGACTATGGAGAGTGTGACTCAACAAATTGCTACTATGGGTGTTCAACAATGTGGAGGGGAGAGTCCTTTTAAACCGGCTTCACAATTCTTTCCCCAAATGCCTGTGGACGCGATAGACATTTTTTCGGAGTCTGTTAACAGAGATCTTATTAAGTTACGTTCAAGCAAAGGCAAAGAACAGAAAGTTAAATACAATCTTTCAAAGGCACAACAACTTGCACTTACCAATCTTCAAGAAGAACACACTATAGTGTGTAAGCCATCTGACAAAGGTGGAAATATTGTTCTACTAACGGATGTGCAATATAATTTGGAAGCGCTAAGACAATTAACAGACACCAACTGCTATGAGCCAATTGCTGAGAGATCATATAATCAAAGTGTGACTAATTATCATCTTTTAATTTGCAAGTGGTACAAAAACAGATGCTAGAGACAGAGGAGCATTTATTTTTGAGATGTCTTAATCCAATGGTACCGACTTTTTATCACCTCCCAAGGTACATAAAAATAGAGACAATCCTCCCGGTAGACCCATAGTTGCATCACAGGGAAGTGTGACCGAACATAGGTCGATGTATATTGATTACTTTCTAGCGCAACATGTGGTTAATTGGAAATCTTATGTTAAAGATACTAAGGATTTTCTCGGGAAGATTGCACATGTACAATGGGAAGAGGGATGGCATTTGATGGTACTTGACATCACTAGTTTGTACACCTGCATAGCTCATGCTGATGGCTTGGTAGCAATAAAGTACTTTCTAGAAAATCGTCCTTTAAAATACCTGGAACACAACTTAATGCTGATGGAATTTATTCAATTCTGTTTAGAAAATAATATCTTTCTGTTCGAGAGGCAACTCTATAAACAGATTTCAGGGACTGCCATGGGCACCTGCTTCGCCCCCAGTTACGCGAATTTATTCGTGGGCTGGTGGGAGGAGCAGGTGGCCTGGGCAGCATGTAATAAAGAGTGGACAGATAAGATTGTAGTATGGCATCACTATATGGACGACCTCTTCCTGATTTGGAGGGGTTCGTCTGTAACAGCTTTTGAATATATTGAAACTCTGAATTGCAATAATAATAATTTGAAATTCACAGGAGAGGTTAATCCTCTCATGGTGAATTATCTCGATCTAAAGATTTATGTTCTTGATGGCAAATTATGTACCAAACCTTACAGGAAGGAAACTGCTGGGAATTCTACTCTCCACGCAGGGAGCAGCTATCCAAGCAAATTAATCAGTAGCATCCCCTATGGGGAACTACTGAGGTTGAAGAGAAATAGCACTAATGAAGTGGATTTTCAAATGGCGGCCAGTGAATGTCTTAAAAGATTTGAAGCTAGAGGCTATAGTAGTGTCACACTACAACATGCAATGAGCAGGGCAAATACCCTATGAAGGGAGGATCTTTTAAAAGATTCCTGTAAACAAACTGAAATAGGAGTAAGCAAGTTTAGAATGATAACCAGATTTTCCTCAAATGCAGGACATCTGAAGAAAATTCTAAGAAAAAATTGGCATATTTTATTGACTGACCCCATTATAGGGGGTGACCTACCTACAAATCTCCTAGTGACATTTAAGAGAGCGAGGTCACTGAGAGATACTTTAGTACATAGTTATTTGACTGGGGGAATTAAAAAGAGATCTGTTCTGACACCATTAGAAGGTTTTTTCCCGTGTGGCAAGTGTAAAGCTTGCCACAAGAGTAGACGAGTTACAACTTATGAGATTCTAGGAAAGGGAAAACATAATAAAAAAATACGGAATTTCCTAACCTGCACCACACCTTACACTGTTTACTGCCTTAACTGCCCGTGCGGCCTTAGATATATTGGCAGTACAATTCATCCGACCAAAATCAGGATATTAGAGCATATGAGGGCAATTGCCAATGGCGATGTTACGTACCCCGTCGCCAGGCATTTTGCTAAAATGCACAATAAAGACAGGAACCTTCTTACATTTTTCTGCTTAGATAATGTACCAGCGCATCCTAGAGGATGCGACCGTGTGCTCAGGTTGAGGCGCCTGGAATCACGGTACATTATCGATTTACAGACTAAAGCACCAGGACGGTTAAACAGTAGTGAGGAATTAACAGTACATTTGGGTGACTAAATAGACCCAGAAATAGGAAGATTGTATATTGTAGTGATTGGGCTTCCGATTTTCTATTTGACTGAAACATGCTATTTTCTTCTCTTTTCTTTTCTTCTTTAATTTCCTCTTATACCTTATAGGATTCTCTTCAGTTAATGAGGGGCATGCATGCATTAAGTGATATGATTTGTTGATGGAACATGGTGATGATAACTATACCATGGGATTGGGGGTGTTTTTAACATGCTTTGGATCTGTCTCTAAGACACCGTTTAACATGGTTTTGAACAGTTAATGATATATGCATAGAATATTTTGTTGTATGACAACCGCAAAAATGAAAAGTCAAGGGTGTTAGTGATGTAGTAGGAAGATGTATGCTAGCCCATTCAGGGCTAGATTCATTAGAAGATTGATGTCAGCCCATTCAGGGCAAGATTGATTAATGCACACACGAGGATTGGTTCAGTGTTGACATTTACAATCCTTCTACTGGTCTGCCCATCCAGGGCGCATTTGTGATAATTTAGTGGGTTTTCATCACTACCTCGAGAACGAAATGAAATTGTATAAACACTAGTGGGTTTGTCTTTGTAATGCGTGTATATGAATTCGCAAGGGATAGTTCATAATTAGCTGAGTATTGAGGAGGCGAGTAATGGCCTACACGCATCTTTAATGTGTAATGTATTTAATTTGCACATTTTGTAATGGCGGACTGATTGGAAACTGTGACTTCAGTCCCTCATTTATTTTGATGAACTGTTATTTTAAATGACGGTGACGCAGGCGCTCTTCATGAACATCGAAGAAGGCGTCTGCCGAAACGCGTCTGTGTGGCCAGGAGACCGTGTTCAATAAAGTTACGGTACTCATCCCCGCGAGTGCTTTGCCTTATTTCGGGTACTATTACCCAAGAGGAGAGGAGCGAAGATAAATAACGGGTGCACCCCCGTACGAGCACCCATCCGCGAGTGCACAGCTGTGAATATATATATATATATTAAAAAAAATCAGTAAAATATTTTTGAGTACAGCCAAAGGGCGTACAGCAGTCTTAGATACGAATCACTGACAGAATATTGACACTGATAATATCGACGTACAAAATTATCGAGAAACAAATATCGATAACATTAATATCGACATGCTATACTTATTTTAAAAAATACACAAATATCGAAACATAGATATTGTCAAAAACAAACATCGATATAACTAATATCGAAATCAATAATATCGTTAAAACTAATATCGTCAAAATTAAATAAACATACAAAATAACACAAATATCGAAACCAAAAATATAGACCACACAATTATCAATACCAAAATATCGACACCTTAAAAATTATCCAAATAACACAATACATGAAAAATAAAATATAAAAATGATCACAAACACACACAATATATTAAATATATACAATAACAATTAAAAACGTTATAATTAAAAAAATTACTTTAGCATAAGTAACACCACCAAATTATTTCCTGTTTACAAACAGAATATATAAATAATTAATTTATATCATACCTAAAATACAATATATATTACAAATTATATACTAGCATTTTTTTAATAAACAAATAATAAAAAAAACATTAACTGAACATTAATTAGCGTCTCCCAAATAAGGAAACAACTGCTAAAATATTTTAAAAACATTAGTAACATCCAATGAAATGCACCTACAACTTAAATCACCCAATAAGATTTAAAGAACAATTAGACAAACACTATATAAACTAAAGAAAAATCTACATTATTTTATACTACAACAGCAAATACAAGATTACGGAAAACCTCTGCGTGATTGCTTCTACAACATCGCACTGCCAAATTGAAAAGTCGGATTTCAACTTTACAAAGTAAGTAAAATATAAAACTAATGTTATAACTTAATAAGAGATAAGTAAAGTACTTTTAAAATAATTAAATAAGTAAAGTAATATTTTTTAAATTATTTCTCCTCTACAGAAAATCCAAACAGCACTCAACTAACGACAGACAACATCAAAAAAGCTCCTTCAAAAAAAGTAAGTATAAATTGAATTTATACTAATACAACAACTATTAATCCCAAAGCAAACGCCCCATTAACCACACAAACCCCAAAATACAGAAAATGCTGTTAAACAAATTAATTAAAGTTATATATTTTTTCTATAGAAAATAAAACAAAACACCAAGGGGTCGATTCCGATTCGGGCCGGAAAAGCACCGACCGACTCGGATCCGGAAATAATACCGACCGACACGTACCTGTGGCGCCCGACACGCCAAGTACGATGCAAGGCGTGAAAAATCCGACCGACACGTACCGAAACCAAGTCGACCGACCGAGCCGCAAGGAAAACAGCAATCCGGCCGGAAAAACACGCAAATCCAACCGACCGACACGCACCCGGAACAAATCCGACCGAAACGTACACGCGAACTCCAAACCGCAAAGTACGATGCAAGGCGCGAAACCATGAGCGAGTCGGACGGAGGCCAAGCCGCACGACCGACACGCATACAAAACCGAGCCGAAGCAACACAAAACACCGCGACCGACGCGTACGCAGCATAGAAAACTGCACAAACACAGCGTGAACGAAACGGAGAAGACCGTACGAGACAAATGCAGGGTCCGACTCGGTCACAAGAACGTTTCCAACATACACAAACAGCACAAAGGAAAAATCACCCAAAAAATGCCAAACAAGCAATTACCAAGCCAATAAATACTGGGGGTGGGGACAGAGAACAAAGACACACCCACAACTCCACCTATATAAAGGACACAAATCACAACCATGAGCCTTTGCAAATGCCATTCCACTGCCAGCACCCAAGAGAAAGCAACCACACACCCACAGCTCATCCCTCACACAAGCCACACACCATCAGCACACCAACAAATACCTACCTCACATACACCCAGCAAAACACACACTCACACACCCTCACCTGCACACCAACACACACATCACTCACCATCACCACCCATCACCATGCCCCCAAGAAAAATCCCAAGTTCCTAGATTGTGAATTGGAAGTCATGGTAGACGAGATCCGCAGGGTAGAGCCACAGCTGTTTGGCACACTGGTCCAACAGACCCCCATCTCCCAGAAAACCAAGATGTGGGAGAGGATCATCAACAGGGTGAACGCACAATCACCATGTCGGCGCACAAAGAGCGACATCCAGAACAGGTGGTATGACGTGCGCAGGAGGGTACGGGACCTGCTGAAGAAAGACTACATCAACAGCCAATACACCGGCAGTGGCCCTCCTGCCAAGCCAATATACCTCAGGCCCTGGGAGGAGAAGGTGCGGGCCATCCTTCCGCCAGTGAGCGTATATGGACTAAAGGACATCCCAGAGCCTGGTGAGTACACAACAAATGTACACAATATACTGCCACAAAACACACACATCACTGTCAAGGGGAGAGTCAAACCATGCACTCATAGCAATTACACAGCAACCAGAACAGAATCATCCCAAAATGTGTATGTCAGTCAGATAAACACAACACATGCCATCAAAAAAGTCACATCCAACTGTGCCAACACATGTACAAACACAACAACAACTACAGCTAGGCAGTGGCACAAATAGAACTAACAAACACATCCAGACATGTAGCCACCACAACAACACCAACACACAGTGAAGACCACTCAAAGGAAGGAATTCTGTGTATGCTGGCCAAGTCAGTGTAGCCAATAGCATCATGGGAGTCGCAGTCACACATATTGCCCCCCACAACTGTCCCATCAACACCACCATGAACCATGCGCACATCACAGGGATTGGAGAAGGACTCACAAGATGGCTGACACTGGCTACTGCTGTGGGGAGCACAAGGCCCTGCTGCCAACTGTGCACCAACAAACAGCAGGACACCACTGACTGACATCCTGAGAGACAACTTCCACTCCCTGCAATGCAAGCACGTTCCATGGTGGGATATCTGGCTAGCTGGGTGGGAAGGAGGACTTGCAGCACTGACCATAGTCACAAGCACCTCCCCTCACACACACCCCAACACAAACTCCACAGAACCCACCTGGTAGAATGCAATGCCCCCCATCCTAACACAAGATCCCACAAAGAACCACCACCCTGGGTTATGTTGTGTGAAGCACAGTGCCACTCTTGGGACTTTTAGCCAAACAACTGCCAGGACAACACTCCCAGCCATCCTGTCAGCACAGCCAGCCCACCCCACAGGGAAGCAGAGTCAAAAGGAAGGAAGCATGGGCCTGCTGGGAAGGGGGGTGGAGTCAATAGCATGATGGGAGTCGTAGTCACTGATATTGGTCACCCCCACAACTGTCCCATCAACACCACCCTGAACCATGCTCACATCACAGGAAGTGGAGAAGGACTCACAAGATGGCTGACACTGGCTACTGCTGTGGGGAGCACAAGGCCCTGCTGGCAACTGTGCACCAACAAACAGCAGGACACCACTGACTGACATCCTGAGAGACAACTTCCACTCCCTGCAATGCAAGCACGTTCCATGGTGGGATATCTGGCTAGCTGGGTGGGAAGGAGGACTTGCAGCACTGACCATAGTCACAAGCACCTCCCCTCACACACACCCCAACACAAACTCCACAGAACCCACCTGGTAGAATGCAATGCCCCCATCCTAACACAAGATCCCACAAAGAACCACCACCCTGGGTTATGTTGTGTGAAGCACAGGGCCACTCTTGGGACTTTTAGCCAAACAACTGCCAGGACAACACTCCCAGCCATCCTGTCAGCACAGCCAGCCCACCCCACAGGGAAGCAGAGTCAAAAGGAAGGAAGCATGGGCATGCTGGGAAGGGGGTGGAGTCAATAGCATGATGGGAGTTGTAGTCACTGATATTGGTCACCCCCACAACTGTCCCATCAACACCACCCTGAACCATGCTCACATCACAGGAAGTGGAGAAGGACTCACAAGATGGCTGACACTGGCTACTGCTGTGGGGAGCACAAGGCCCTGCTGGCAACTGTGCACCAACAAACAGCAGGACACCACTGACTGACATCCCGAGAGACAACTTCCACTCCCTGCAATGCAAGCACGTTCCATGGTGGGATATCTGGCTAGCTGGGTGGGAAGGAGGACTTGCAGCACTGATCATAGTCACAAGCACCTCCCCTCACACACACCCCAACACAAACTCCACAGAACCCACCTGGTAGAATGCAATGCCCCCATCCTAACACAAGATCCCACAAAGAACCACCACCCTGGGTTATGTTGTGTGAAGCACAGGGCCACTCTTGGGACTTTTAGCCAAACAACTGCCAGGACAACACTCCCAGCCATCCTGTCAGCACAGCCAGCCCACCCCACAGGGAAGCAGAGTCAAAAGGAAGGAAGCATGGGCATGCTGGGAAGGGGGTGGAGGCAATAGCATGATGGGAGTCGTAGTCACTGATAATGGTCACCGCCACAACTGTCCCATCAACACCACCCTGAACCATGCTCACATCACAGGAAGTGGAGAAGGACTCACAAGATGGCTGACACTGGCTACTGCTGTGGGGAGCACAAGGCCCTTCTGGCAACTGTGCACCAACAAACAGCAGGACACCACTGACTGACATCCTGAGAGACAACTTACACTCCCTGCAATGCAAGCACGTTCCATGGTGGGATATCTGGCTAGCTGGGTGGGAAGGAGGACTTGCAGCACTGACCATAGTCACAAGCACCTCCCCTCACACACACCCCAACACAAACTCCACAGAACCCACCTGGTAGAATGCAATGCCCCCCATCCTAACACAAGATCCCACAAAGAACCACCACCCTGGGTTATTTTGTGTGAAGCACAGGGCCACTCTTGGGACTTTTAGCCAAACAACTGCCAGGACAACACTCCCAGCCATCCTGTCAGCACAGCCAGCCCACCCCACAGGGAAGCAGAGTCAAAAGGAAGGAATCATGGGCATGCTGGGAAGGGGGTGGAGGCAATAGCATGATGGGAGTCGTAGTCACTGATAATGGTCACCCCCACAACTGTCCCATCAACACCACCCTGAACCATGCTCACATCACAGGAAGTGGAGAAGGACTCACAAGATGGCTGACACTGGCTACTGCTGTGGGGAGCACAAGGCCCTGCTGGCAACTGTGCACCAACAAACAGCAGGACACCACTGACTGACATCCTGAGAGACAACTTCCACTCCCTACAATGCAAGCAAGTTCCATGGTGGGATATCTAGCTAGCTGGGTGGGAAGGAGGACTTGCAGCACTGACCATAGTCACAAGCACCTCCCCTCACACACACCCCAACACAAACTCCACAGAACCCACCTGGTAGAATGCAATGCCCCCCATCCTAACACAAGATCCCACAAAGAACCACCACCCTGGGTTATGTTGTGTGAAGCACAGGGCCACTCTTGGGACTTCTAGCCAAACAACTGCCAGGACAACACTCCCAGCCATCCTGTCAGCACAGCCAGCCCACCCCACAGGGAAGCAGAGTCAAAAGGAAGGAAGCATGGGCATGCTGGGAAGGGGGAGGAGGCAATAGCATGATGGGAGTCGTAGTCACAGCTCTACATCCCCCACCACATATCCCAGCAAGCTCACACTCACGCATGCACATCCCACAGAGAGTAGAAAGGCCCATCAAAGATGTCTGACACTGTTGCTGTGTCGTGGGAGCACAAGGGCATGCTGGGTACTGCACACCAACCAACAGCAGGACACCACTGTCAGCCATCTTGCCATTGCTCTCACACCCACACACACTGAACTCCCCACAAAAGCAAGTAAGTATGGGAATGCTGGGAAGTGGGGTGGAGGCAATAGCATGATGGGAGTCGTGGTCACAGACATAGCTCACCCCCACAACTGTCCCATCAACACCACCCTGAACCATGCTCACATCACAGGGAGTGGAGAAGGACTCACAAGATGGCTGACACTGGCTACTGCTGTGGGGAGCACAAGGCCCTGCTGGCAACTGTGCACCAACAAACAGCAGGACACCACTGACTGACATCCTGAGAGACAACTTCCACTCCCTGCAATGCAAGCACGTTCCATGGTGGGATATCTGGCTAGCTGGGTGGGAAGGAGGACTTGCAGCACTGACCATAGTCACAAGCACCTCCCCTCACACACACCCCAACACAAACTCCACAGAACCCACCTGGTAGAATGCAATGCCCTCCATCCTAACACAAGATCCCACAAAGAACCACCACCCTGGGTTATGTTGTGTGAAGCACAGGACCACTCTTGGGACTTCTAGCCAAACAGCTGCCAGGACAACTCTCCCAGCCATCCTGTCAGCACAGCCAGCCATCCCCACAGGGAAGCAGAGTCAAAAGGAAGGAAGCATGGGCATGCTGGGAAGGGGGAGGAGGCAATAGCATGATGGGAGTCGTAGTCACAGCTCTACATCCCCCACCACATGGCCCAGCAAGCTCACACTCACGCATGCACATCCCACAGAGAGTGGAAAGGCCCATCAAAGATGTCTGACACTGTTGCTGTGTCGTGGGGAGCACAAGGGCATGCTGGGTACTGCACACCAACCAACAGCAGGACACCACTGTCAGCCATCTTGCCATTGCTCTCACACCCACACACACTGAACTCCCCACAAAAGCAAGTAAGTATGGGAATGCTGGGAAGTGGGGTGGAGGCAATAGCATGATGGGAGTCGTAGTCACAGACATAGCTCACCCCCACAACCTTCCCATCAACACCACCCTGAACCATGCTCACATCACAGGGAGTGGAGAAGGGCTCACAAGATGGCTGACACTGGCTACTGCTGTGGGGAGCACAAGGCCCTGCTGGCAACTGTGCACCAACAAACAGCAGGACACCACTGACTGACATCCTGAGAGACAACTTCCACTCCCTGGAACACAAGCACCTTCCATGGTGGGATAACTGACTGGCTGGGTGGGTGGGAAGGAGGGCCGGCTGTCAACCAAACACAACCAATGCAGACCATGTTCACACCCCAGAAAATACATAGAAATGCCCAAATAATGCAGGACAATGTGCCACACCAATATCAACCCCTGACTGTGATGACTTAGGACAATGCAATGTACAGGCCCGCACCCAGAGGCACAGTCACAACTGTCATGTGTGTCAACCATTGATGCCTTCAGAAACATAACATACATTGTTTGTGTCTCCCAAAAACAGGTGATGATGGGGACACAGCAGCAGACGCTGAGGAGTCCCAGTCCCAGGCTCAAGAGGATGCGGAGCTCACTGGCATCGTACAGCCTCTGTCCTCCTCGGACGATGAAGACCAACCTGGCACATCCGGTGCAAGTCAACATGCAGCACCAGCAGGACCACCAGCTGCAGCACCAGCAGGACCACCAGCTGCACCCCTGCACCCACCCCTCCAACGACTGTCACCACAAATACCATCCCTGCCGACATGGACAGAACAAGGAGCAACACCAGCACAGGGACCCTGGACCAACCTGGGGCCATGGACACCACCACCACCACCAACCCCCAAGGTGGACCAGGGTTATCTGTGCGTGCCACTGCACACACTGCACATGTCAGCAGGGGTGGTGGGAGGGGTGGGAGACAGAGGTCGCTGCTTGCAGACGTTGCTGGTGTGCATGATGACCCACAACTGGTACGCATAGCTGATGCGTACCAGTCCAGCACCGGAGACCTCAGCCAGGTAGTGGGGCTCCTCAGAGACATGAAACAGCAGCAGGCTGCCCATCATGCCCGCTTGGACTCCCACATGTCCCACGTGGAGTCACACATGTCCCGCGTGGACTCACACATGTCCCGCGTGGAGTACAAGTTGGACCAATGTGTCAGACAACTGTGGCCCGATACTGGGGATCCTGTCTACCAGGACTTTCAATTCACCTAGGAACTTCGGATTGCAAGATTCATGTACAGCACTACCCATCCTATGCACTATTAACACAAATGTATCACAATAAACACACTAATACACCATACTTGCCTCTGTCGTGATTCCAACGTGGGTGCTGTTATGGGGATGATGAACTGCAAAATTACACTGTGTATGCGAACTGCAACAGCAAGGACAACACAGGCAGGTGAGTAAAGGCAATGTGACACATATGAGGGAGACACAACACCAGGGCTACACAACACATACACACCTAGGCCATCTGACTCATTGCCTACACTGATGTTGCCAGGGAAGACGGTGCAATGCACAGACACCACACCCATTCCCAGTTGTAGTCAAGTAGCCCACAGGTGCAGTAAGCAAATGGCAGTCAAATGTGTGACCACAGACAGCGCACATCACAAAGTGAAGCACAGGTTTATTACACAGTTGCAACATGTCGTAACCACTACAGATGCAAGGTAATCCCACCTGGCAGCGGGTACACAGTCAACAACTGTAGACGGAAGGAAGTCCATGGGTGTGGCGCACATCACCTGTAGGGACACAACAGCTACCACCCTGGATGTGCAATCACGTCGCCGGTGGACACAGTTGACCAAACGAATCTGAAAGTACCCTGTGAAGGACAGAAATGACACACAGTCAAAAGCAATGGAGTACAGGACAGAACAGCAAAACTCATGCACAATACATGTTACAAGATACCCACCCAGAACCAAGTTAGCATGTCAACACTGTTGGGGAGTACAGCCCACCTGTTAGCACACATCGCAACACACATCCAGTCAAGTAGCCCATGGACACACTCCAACAGCACCAGAGCACCACCCACACATCATGCCAACTCACATCATTGACATGACACCTCAGGATACTCACATTCAGCTAAAGAAGTTGGTGATGAGCTGTGTGCGGACATCACCATCATCATCATCATCATCATCATCGTCACTGGCATCGTGGTCCAGGCCAGGATCCTCCACAGGTGGCGGATGTTGGTCATTGTCATCCTGGATGAGAGGCAACTCCTTCCGCACTGCCAGGTTGTGGAGCATGCAGCAGACGATGATAATCTTGCACACTTTCGCAGGGGCATATGGGAGGGACCCTCCGGTCTTGTCCAGGCAGCGGAAGCGTCTCTTCAGGAGACCAAATGTCCGCTCAATCACTCTCCTGGTCCGACCATGTGCCTCATTGTAGCGCATCTGGGCTGGTGTCACAGGGTTCCTGAGGGTTGTCAGCAACCACGGCATGTTGGGGTATCCCGAGTCACCTACGGACAGACAAGTGCACATTAGCTGACTCTGAAAAGTGGGCGGAATACTACAGATCAGATCACACACAATGGCACAAAGTCAGTACACACCGACAAGCCAGGCACGCTGGTTCTGCATCTGTGCCATCATCCTGGGGATGCGACTACTCCTCATCACAAAGGCATCGTGTGCTGAACCAGGGAAACGGGCACACACGTGTGTGATGGTCATGTCTGCAAGACACACCACCAGTGCATTGACCGAGTGGTAGTGCTTGCGGTTCCTGTAGGCCTGCTCCTGGGCCTGTGGTGGTACCAAAGCCACATGTGTCCCATCAATGGAGCCAATGACATGCGGCATCCTCCCCAGGGCATAAAAGTCACTCTTCACGTCAGTGAGTCATCGCAGTCTAGGGAAATAGATGTACCGGTTCAGGAATAGCAACATTGCCGCCAAAACATCGCGGAGCACACGGCTCAACATGGTCTGTGACATCCCACCAGCAGTCGCCACAGTATGTTGGAAGGTACCGGTGGCAAAGAAGTGTAGGGCTGCCATCACCTTCACCTTGGGGATCAGCGCTGTAGGATACGGCCGGCCAGGCTGCAAATGTGGGGACAACTGCACTGCCAAATCCTCAGTCAGCTGCCTGGTGAAGCGGTACCGTCGGATGCTGTCCCGTTCCACCATCGTTGCCAGGTCTGGGAATGGTCGATGGACAGCAGGAACCCTGCAGTGCAGAGGAGAAGTAAGCAAGATTGTCAGTCACCCCACATATGCGGCATTGAACACACTCAAGATCCCAACATACATCATTATGAGGCACAACTACATGAAGTGTGCAGTTCCGGAAGGACATGTATGGTACATACATGGCCAACATCTGTCAACACGGTCCAACAGGTGGCATCAATTAGTCCCAGGTTGGCCCATTGGATATCATGAGGCCGTGTCACAGTTCCCATCTCCTGCTGCCGTGTCACAATAACCCCCACAGTGACATGTGAGGACAGATGTGCCCCAGGCACCACAGCTCAACGACAGGTACATTCCCAGGGACCCTGTATTGCCACATGGACACTGGCATTACATGGAGTATCATGTATACACCACAGCAAAACAATCATGACCCCCACAGGTAGTGGCCCCACTTGCCACGGCAGGACAGACATGGACGTCTGTGACACACACACGCACAACATCAAAGTCCATGCACACACAACCTGGATGTGGAGACTGTCTCCCATTGTGCACATGAAATCAGAGACATTGTAAACACTACATGCACAAAGACTGTGGAGGACCATCACTATTGTGCCACTGGGACACCCTGGCTCAAACATACCGTCCCACATGGGACTCACGGGGTATGTGACATGACATACACATACACCACCGTGAAATGTGACCATGGCACATGCACAGATATGAACGGTTGCACATCACAGTGGTCATGTACACTAAACACCCAGGATCCTGTCCCCATGAACACGTGCACAGCCTGGGGGTGGCTGCCCACAGGTGACACCCACAGGACAACATGTACACCAACATACACACAATAGGAAATGCAGCCTTACATGCCTTATGATAAAGTTTGGACAGGCTGTCGTGATGTAGGTGTGCCCCTCACTCCCTGGGAGCTATCTGTGGCTGGCATATGTCCATCTGAGACAGGCATGCTGACATATGCCAGTCACATGTACAGTGATGCGTTGTACTGCAATGGACCGATCGGTGCCCCCGGCCGGCCCATTGCATTCAATGTGTGTGGGTATGCGTTGTACCCCTGTACGCATTGTACCCCTGTACGCGTTGTACCCCTGTACGCGTTGTACTGCAATGGACCGATCGGTGCCTCCGGCCGGCCCATTGCATTCAATGTGTGCGGGTACGCGTTGTACCACTGTACGCGTTGTACTGCAATGGACCGATCGGTGCCTCCGGCCGGCCCATTGCATTCAATGTGTGCGGGTACGCGTTGTACCCCTGTACGCGTTGTACTGCAATGGACCGATCGGTGCCTCCGGCCGGCCCATTGCATTCAATGTGTGCGGGTACGCGTTGTACCCCTGTACGCGTTGAACTGCAATAGACCGATCGGTGCCCCCGGCCGGCCCATTGCATTCAATGTGTGCGGGTACGCGTTGTACCCCTGTACGCGTTGTACCCCTGTACTCGTTGAACTGCAATGGACCGATCGGTGCCTCCGGCCGGCCCATTGCATTCAATGTGTGCGGGTACGCGTTGTACCCCTGTACGCGTTGTACTGCAATGGACCGATCGGTGCCTCCGGCCGGTCCATTGCATTCAATGTGTGCGGGTACGCGTTGTACCCCTGTACGCGTTGTACTGCAATGGACCGATCGGTGCCTCCGGCCGGCCCATTGCATTCAATGTGTGCGGGTACGTGTTGTACCCCTGTACGCGTTGTACCCCTGTACACTTTGAACTGCAATGGACCGATCGGTGCCTCCGGCCGGCCCATTGCATTCAATGTGTGCGGGTACGCGTTGTACCCCTGTACGCGTTGTACTGAAATGGACCGATCGGTGCCTCCGGCCGGCCCATTGCATTCAATGTGTGCGGGTACGCGTTGTACCCCTGTACGCGTTGTACCGCAATGGACCGATCGGTGCCTCCGGCCGGCCCATTGCATTCAATGTGTGCGGGTACGCGTTGTACCCCTGTACGCGTTGTACCGCAATGGACCGATCGGTGCGCACCCATTGACAATGGGCTTGCCTGGCAACGGACGCGTTTTCGAATTTCGAACGAGTCAGTTGCTGGAAAATCAGTTGGTCACCCACAACAATGTTGCAAAATCATGTATGTCATGAAGTTGAAGATTTGAAGGATGCTGTGGGCGTGTTTTGGTGCTGCTATTCCATGGATTGGCCAGATTCGGAAGATGCAAACGACTTGGACCTATCATTTTGGACACAAGGGACAGTATCTGCCTCTCCAGCACATATATATTGCTGGCTGTTCCCCTGAGAGCTCACTTGCCTGCACTACATGCTCCAGGACGACATCTGCCACTGCACTGCTGCTGTCTCTGCCCCTCTGGACCCTGCAATGGCACGTACTGTGGAGAGAGCCTCAGCCTTCAGCCTTGAAGAGAACCAGGCCCTGCTGGACAGCCTCACTTCCACAGTACAGCAAGCTGTATGGGACACCAGGGGAGCAGGTGAGTGTTCTGTGCACTGCCTTTCTGAATGTGCATTTTGTCTGACTAGCAAGGCTGAAAGTCTGCACGCCACTGGCTAGCAGGCTCACTGATTAGTTGTCACCCCCATAGTGTGTAGTGACATGCACTGGACAGGTATGGTGCAGTGACAGTGCATTTGAACAAGGTTTTACTTCCCATGCAATGATACCATGTAGTGACGTCTGGCAAACTGTCCATGGGCAGCTTTGCACTGCCTGTGTACATCATGTGCCCCTGTGATTGAGACATGTATATACAACTGTGTCATGCACGGATATGTTGCATGTGTGGTAATGGCCTTTTCACTTTGTCATCCTGACAGGTTAATGCCCATCGGAAGCAGGAGATCTGGAAGGACATCGTCCGGGCCGTCCGGTCCGTGGGGGTCTACAAGCGCCGGATCCGCAACTGCCAGAAGAGGTGGCAGGACCTTCGGGGCTGGACCCGGAGGATTGCACGGGTCCAGCTGAAGCTGTCGCCTCCTCGCAGGAGGGGTGGAACACGGACCCTGACCCCCACATGCTCCAGATCCTGGCGGTGGTGTTTCCAGACCTGGATGGGCAGCTGAAGGCCAGACAGCAGCAAGGAGGGGGTGAGTCAAAGACTGCACTGTGAACTCTGTATTACATGCTTTGTGCCCTCCTCTGGCCTGGTTCAACTGCCACAGTGCAGCAGTCATGTTGTCCAGGAGCCATGTCCCTCTATTGTGCACTGCCCACTGCTCATCTGATACCCAGGTGTGGCCCTTACATTCAGGGAATTGTGTCACTTGGGACTGTGTCCTTGCAGTTTGCTTCACTAAAGGTGGGGGACAGCATCTGTTTCCCTAACTCTGTTGTGGGCATCATGGGTGGGTCCATTGTTCACACAACGCCTGTGATAGGACATGTGATCTGCGTGTTGCTTTGATATGCGGTCCACTTGCTGAGCTGAGCCACCACATGTGCCTGGGGTATGTGGCACATGCCCATGCAGCGGGTGGGAACAATGTTTGGGCCCCAGGAGTGTGCAGATTACGTGTGTCACACATACATAGCCAGCTATCCACTGTCCAGGGCACATCCCTCATTCATGTGGAGCAGGACAGTCATGCCTACTCCAGGCCATGCAATGCACTCTGTACTCCCACTCCCGTGTATCAGCTGACACATTGTGCACAGTGATTTGACCCCTCAGTTGTCTGCCTCTGTGTCAGTGTGCTGTGGATTAGTTGCCAGGACTGCTGGGGTGTTTCTTGGTAGGGGCTCAGCATGCCCCTGGAGATGTGACCATAGGAGACGATACTTGTGTGTCACATAGGTGTTTGATCAGCTGCCCGTGCAGACTGGGGTATGCGAATGTGAAGTTCAGGCAGCTGTTCCCCATTCACAGCAAATTGTGAGGGGCTCAGGTTCAGAAGGTAGTGTCACAGGTCTCCCATATGTCCAATAGGTATGACCTGGACAGATGAGGGTTAAGATGATGTGTTGTGTGGGGATGTACATGTGCACTTGTGCAGCTCCAGGACTTGCATTCCCCATGACCTACTATTGTGACACAGTGCATAGTGTTGTTGTCTGGCTGCCAAGTCATACATCACTGAGACAGTGATGTATGACTTAGCAGTCATGCCTCTGCCATGGCATGTGTCAACTTATTGGTGGTCCTGCAGGGGAGTGACATGTGCTACATGCACACCATTGTGGCGATGGCTATCAGGACATGGGTGCATCATGGTGTCTGTCGCTGGTATGCATCACATGCATTTCCTATTTGACTCTGGGCATCCCTTTCATCCGGAAACCTGTACTGACTCAGTGGCAAGAGCTGTGATGTGTGCATGTCCACATGCCACACCGTGTCCTCTGCACTGTCCAACTACTGTGTACTTGGTGCATGTGTCCACACTGGGGTGTTGCAATCCAACAGGCACCAGACAGATGGGTGCAAGGCCATGTGGGATGTGAGTGCCATGCTTGGCATCAGACTGACAATTGGCTTCTCCTGTTCAGTTAGGGCACTTTTAGCAATGTACAACTAATGATGCCAGGGCTTGCTCTGTAATGTGCTGTGCTCACAGTGGTGTGTGCGTTTGGTGCAGGTGACTGATGTCTGTCTGTTTCCCCATTGTTTGCAGATACATCCACGGCCACGGAAGGGGACAGCTCCACGGACCAGGAGGAGCCAGAGAGCCAGACTGGGTCAGCAGCCGAGGAGTGGTCGGAGGGACCCAGTGGCACGGAGGGCGAGGGAGCCACACAGAGGAGTCCTCAGCACCATCCACCTCAGCTGAGGACCAGAGCAACTCGGAGGATGACTCCCTTGTGGAGGCGGGTGTCAGCAGCCACCACACCCCAGCTAGTGTTGCTGTCCCCGCCACCACCAGCACCACCACCGCCCTCCCATCGGCTCCCATTCCCCAGGTCCGTGGAGGCTCCCATGTTCGGGAGCGTGTCTCCTTTGGGCCAGGCACCGCACCCCCTGCCCCTGTGTCCCCTGCTGCCCTGAGTGAGGAGTCTGTGTACCTCCTTCGCCAGCTCCATGTAGGGCAGACAGCCATGCTGAGTGTCCTCCATGCGCACACCGCACTGTTGACTCAGCTGGTGTCGTTCATGGAGGGCATCTCATCGGGCATGTCTGACCTACAGAGGGGCAATAGGTCCATGGACTCCTCCCTGACGGCAGCAGTGTCCCTCCTCAGACAGTCCCTCACCCCTCCTGCCTCTGCTCCATCCACACTCCCCAGCACCTTACCCGTCCCAGGCACACACACACCGGCACAGGCACACACCAGCACACACACGTCCAGCACACAGACACACACGCCACAAACAAAACGCACACGCACGCACAGTCAGTTGACTGAAACCAGACTCACAGGGGATGGGGCCCTTGTGGTACTGAAAATTCTGGACCTGTGTCATTAACATCATTGTAACATGACGATTTTGGTATCAGCAGACCGGTAATGACAGGTATGCTATATCTGAGTATTTGCGTCATATTCGAGTGACGGGATCACTCTAATATTAACGATTCCCTTGTGAACCCTCGGGTTCCATTTTGTGTACGGCAGCCATTTTGTGGTTGCCCTCACATAAGGCAATGACTAAAGCCAAACGCGCCTTAGGGGACACGTACACTTTCAGTGACCTGGGCAAGCTGACTCCACTGTCCAGAGCCAGAACCTGTTCGGCCAGTTTTAGTTCCCAGTGGCCGATCGAGATTAGGGGCCCAGGTGCAGCATGCCATAAACCCTTCATTGCACACATCTATATCTAAATCTTATTCACACCTGTCACTGCTCTTTCTTTATGACCTGTTTTACGAGGAGGAGGTGCTCGGTTTTATTAGGGGTCCAGATTATATCTGTTGCAGGTGTTGGGCCTCACTGGGTATTTGGTTGTGGGCTGGACAAACTGAAAATGGGCTTGTCATCATGAATCTGTTTTTTTTGTTGTAAGAAATATGTGAATGACTCACTGTAAAAATAAGGAATGTTTGCCTAAAGCATAATATTCTGTATAAAAGAGATAGCTGGTTTGCATGAAAAGGCAGTCTCCTGAGAACATACACATTGTTGTACTTCTAGGATACCTGTTGCTGGCTGCAGCCAATAAATTGATCTTTGAAGCCACCAAGAAGACTCTGTGTTTCTGTAGTCTGAGACAGGAAGAACTCGAGGTCATTGGGTGTGTTCCTGGCACCGCTGGGTCCAATAAAACCCAGTACTTCAATTGGCGCCCAACGTGGGGTGATTTCAGCGGTACCGGTCCAAGCCAGAGGTCGTGAGGAGCTTCGTGTAAAATTCTGGAGGAAGGCCAACCACTTCATCGACCCCTGTATGTCGTTCGTGGTCCGAAAGTCTTTGCTGCGAGGTTCCCCGCGTCCCGACGGCTACGAAGGACTGCTGCCCTGACTATTGCCCTGTCTTGGACCCTTTTATGATTTGTAGAGCGAGACAATAGACGAGTCTTCTGGTGACGTCATCGATACCTCAGTTAAGTATAAGTGGAGCGTCTCCCAGTCCTTAGTCTTGGTTCTTAGTTTTGGGTATCCCATGGGATCTTTGATTTGTTAGGATCTTTTGATTTGGAACTTGCAAGTACCAAAGCCGAAGGACTCGTGTATTCACGAGACTGTCGTATTCGATAATCCTTTGAAGTTTGAAGCTAGACTAGTGAGCGAAGATGCCTGGTCTTAGCAGACTTGGAAATTTGTTTTGTCTTGGTTGTAATAGGGATTCCCGATTGGAGGACTCGTGTCCGGTTCCTCCAATTGGAACTCCAACCTATGAGCTCTACGTGAAGCATGGAGTGGGCCCTATCACGTATAATAACGTATGGGTTAGGTACACAAGGAAAGATGGTGTCCTAAAGTGGCCCCAATATGGTAGTTTTGACACCGAAATTCTGGATAATTTAGAGGTTAGACTTTTTAAGAAGAAAGCCCGGCCGAGCGATAGTTTGACTCTTTCCGCCTATGGCGAAAAGAAGCCAAACAGAAAGAAATTAAATTAGTAAAGAAGAATAAAAGAGAAAAGGGTATTTCAATAATGCAAGCTGCTATGCAGTATAAGGATGATGAAGAGGAACAAGCGAGTGAACAGCTGCACAGGCAACGTAAATTGGCAATTGATAAATGTTATCCAGTTTTGCCACCTCTTCAGCAAGATACAGTGAAGGAACTTGAGAAGGATCCTTTAATGTCTCATTTGTTGAATTCACCACCTCCTTATGCGCAGAGTGCTACAGCACCTCTGCAACCTTTAGTTGTACAACCCCCAGTTGTTGTACCTCCGGTTCTTCCACAACCACCAGCTGTTTTTCAGTTGGCTCCTACTACTATGGCGCAGCCCCTCAAGGGCTGCCACCTTTACTACCTGTTCCATCTTTACTTCCTATGACTTTGCCCCCTGCATCTATTTCCCTCCACACTATCCCTTCTGACACTGCCTCTGCATTTGCTTTGTCTCCTCCTGTTTTTCCTCCTGTTCATTTGTCAACTTCTCCTTTTGTCCGACAGAGAATGACAAACACTGTTACTAGTATTTTGTCTCCTTTCTTTGGGTCACCGACTACGACCCCCGTTTTAGAGCGTAAACAATTGCGTAGCCAATTGCCCGATTCTAGAGAGAAGGGAGTATTGGATCATTTGGCGCATAAATGGGTCACTGACCCTACAAGATATGAGTTAGAGTCTGTTATGGATGTCTTCCACCAATGGCAAGCACCGAAACAGAGATATGTTTTTGACAAAATGTGCGAAGTTCTTCTTGAAAGATTAAAAGATTGTGATATGGAGGCCAATCCGCCTGAGTTGTGTCGTGTACGGTTTGAGTTTTCCAAAGGCACGATTGTGGGTTCCGATATTGAGAAAGCAGTTGCGACATTATTATCATTTAGGAGTGAGGGTATTTCTCGACTGTTGTTTGAGCCAGAACCCTCTGTTAAAAGGAAGGTCAGACAGTATCCCATGAGAGAAGTTCCCCCAGTTTGGAAAGAAGGAGACCTAAATGCTGTTCCACCTATTCAGCCTCATTTTCAACGTGTGTGGGTACATGGTCCATGGAAGCGAACTGAAGTCCTGGCTCTTAAGCAGACTCTACCCGACCCCCGTAAAAACCCTGCAGGTTATTATAAGGAATTATCACAGACTGCAGACTCCTGTGTTATGAATTTAGCTGATATAGACATGTTGTTTGGAAATGTGGTCCCACAGCCTTTATGGAGAGTGATCCGTCACACGGATCATGCGCCGGAGTTAGGGGACACATGGATTAATATCAATGCGGCAAATGACAGACAAGTAGGCGGTGCTAAACCAGAGCCTTTAGTAGCAGACCTCCCTGGTAGGATCGTTACTTACATGAAGACTTTGATGCCTGCAATGCGTGTAAATTGGGATAAATTGTCTGCATGCAAGCAGAAGAAGGAGGAAAGTGTATCTGACTTCTTCACTAGGTTTGAAGAGACATTTATCGACCACAGTGGTCAGGATATGAGTACAGAAGGTGGTCAAAGGTTGTTTGTTGACAAGTTTGTGCATAATTTGCTTCCCGAATTGTGTAAAAAATTGAAAGATTCAGAGAGTTCTTGGGCCGTTTCCTCTTCAGCACAGATATTGGCTACTGCACAATACTACGAAAATAGAGATAAAGATGAGAAAGATAGAGCAGACAAGAAAACTAAAGAGTTAAAAACAAAGGTTCTTTTACAACAAGCGTATCCGCCTCGTAGTAATCAGCGTGACTATCAGCAACCTCAACAGTATCAGAGGAATTCGCAAAGGTTTGAGTATCCTCAACAACGTGCTCTGATAGGCCCTAACCAATGTTCATATTGTAAGGAAGAAGGTCATTTTAAATATAATTGCCCTATTTTGTTGCAGCGTATGAATGGTATTTCTGGCGCAAGAGGTCGAGGTGTTCCACAAGCACCTAGAGCTAGAGGACGCGGAAATTTCACCCAGAATGCGCGCCCATTTCCTCCTCAAAATTCAATGAATAGTTTTGATCAGCAGAATAACGCGTCTGGTAGGACGACTCAGTACTATGCTGATGACTACTATGCAGAAGGTGAGAGTATGGAAGGTGATGATTGCTAGGACAGCCATAGACAAAGAGAGGGAGTTGTTTCAGTTCCAGTAGATCAGAGTGGACCTTATATTGAGGTGATTACATCAGGTGTGTCAGAGCCTTTTCTGTTGGATACTGGTGCTACAAAGAGTTCTATTATGCACTCTAAATTCCCTGGCGCACCTTTGTCTGGCGAAACTAATGTTTCAGTAGGTTTTTCTGGCGCCCGGTTAGGAACCCGATTTCTAGCCCTATGTCTCTTTCTGTTGGACCTTGTGAAATCGAAGCACCACTTATTCTAACGACAGGTTGTGGTGAGAACTTGTTAGGATTGGATCTGCTGAAAAGATTGTATGCGACATTGTATTGTTCTCCTTCGGGAGTACAACTCACATTGGGTAAGACAGTGGTTTCACCAATATATTTGTCAAAGGACAAACTTCCAACAGAATTGTCGTTTCTCCCTGATATTCTTTGGGCTACTGGTCCCAATGATGTAGGTCTTTTGGAAATACCGCCATATGTTGTAACGTTGAAAGCCAATGTTAAAATGCCGCGCATTCCCCAATACAAGATCTCTAATGAAGGTGAAAAAGCGTTGCTAGCGATCATTTATGATTTGATTGAGAAAAATGTAATTGAAGAGACAAGAGGTAATGTTTGCAATAGTCCTGTTTTACCTGTCTTGAAGCGTACTGACTCTTCTCAGCCACCTGTTTACAGGTTTGTGATTGATCTTAGAGAGGTAAACAAGATAGTTGTGCCACAGTTTCCAGTCGTTCCCGATATCACTGCTTTACTGACAATGATTCCAGCCTCAGCCACTTGGTTCTCGGTGATTGACTTGAAGAATGCTTTCTTCAGCATCCCTATTGCCGTAGAGAGCAGGGATATTTTTGGATTCTGTTTAGGAGGCCGAAGCTTCCGATTTCAGAGAGCTCCTCAAGGTTTTTGTGAAAGTCCTTCTATCTATAGTCAGGCTCTGAAGTCTCAGCTTGACACTCTTGTGTTACCTGATGGCGCTACCCTTCTACAGTACGTCGATGATTTGTTAGTTGCTGCAGATACTAAGGAGATTTGTAAAGAAGCCACTTTGTCATTGTTGCGTCATTTGTCTGATTTACACCACAAAGTGTCTCTTTCCAAGTTACAGTATTGTCGACAAGAAGTGACCTATTTAGGTCACCTCTTATCGAAAGAGGGAAGAAGATTGACCCCAGAAAGAATTCAGGCAATTGCAAAATTAAGTGTGCCAATGACACAGAGAGAAGTGCGTGCTTTCTTAGGTATTACATCCTATTGCAGACAATGGATACCGAATTTTTCATTGATGGCTAAACCTTTGGTAGCATTGACCTATAAAGACACGCCGAATCCCCTTCCTTGGTCCGAAGATTGT
This sequence comes from Calotriton arnoldi, assembly GCA_963921515.1. Classification (NCBI taxonomy): domain Eukaryota; kingdom Metazoa; phylum Chordata; class Amphibia; order Caudata; family Salamandridae; genus Calotriton; species Calotriton arnoldi. The sequence goes on along the minus strand of CAWUFW010024016.1, from coordinate 12,032 downwards.
CAGAAAAGTTTTTCCGAATTGCGTGATGCATTGTGTTCGGCTCCTGTGTTGGGTACCCCCGACTACAGCAAGCCCTTTACGCTGTATGTCCATGAGAGAGAAGGATGTGCATTATCAGTGTTAACACAGTCTTTTGGGGACAAGCAAGGTCCATGTGCATATTTCTCGTCGATTTTGGACCCGGTAGCTAGAGCGTTGCCGAGTTGTTTGAGAGCCACAGCGGCAGCAGCTGTTTCTATTCGACAGTCTGCTGGTTTGGTGATGAATAATACGCTGGTCGTGATGGTCCCACATGCAGTGGATATTTTGTTAAACAGGACCAAGACACAGCACTTAACTAGTGCTCGATTGTCAGGTTACGAGTTGACACTTTTAGCGAGCCATGTGCACATAAGAAAATGCAACACGCTGAACCCAGCTACATTGTTGCCAATTATAACAAAGACAGATGTTCCGGAACAGCATGATTGCTTTCTTAGGACAGAAGAAGAAACGAAAGGGAGAGTAGATCTTAGGGACACTCCTCTTGTAAAGTGTGATGGTACCTTATGGGTGGATGGGTCATGCTTCAAGCTTCCGAATGGTGATACGACTGCGGCATATGCTGTCACGACTTTACATACGATTGTTGAAACTGCACGTATCCCACATAATTCAGCTCAAGCAGCAGAGTTGACTGCACTTATGAGAGCGTGTGTATTATCAAAAGGAATGAAAGTGACCATATATACCGATAGCCAGTATGCGTTTGGTGTGGCCCATAGTTTTGGACGCTTGTGGAAGGAACGTGGGTTCCTCACGTCTCACGGTACGAAAATACAGCATGGTCAATTGGTGAATGAGCTCCTGGAGTCACTTACTTTGCCATTGCAAGTCGCGATTGTGAAATGCAGTGCACATAAGAAGATCACTGACGACGTTGGTCGCGGTAATATGTTTGCTGATGAAGTTGCGAAAGAAACAGCAAGAGATGTGGTGAGTCGAATGTATGTTGCGGGCCCTGCAAGATGGATTGGTGACGTTGGAATGTGTGAAGATATGATAGAGAGTGTGAAGTCCATCCAAGCTGAAGCTACGGAGAAGGAATTAAGTACGTGGAGAGAGAGTACGGGTAAATTGGATGCAAATGGTTGTTGGGTTGAATTGTCGGAGCATCAGCGATGGTTGTTACCCGATACATATGTGCTTGCAGTGGTTACAATGGCACATGGGATGGCCCACATCAGTGTGAAAGGAATCTGTAAGTTATTAGCTCCAGTGTGGCAAAATGCTGGAATTCCCAAATGTGCAGAGAATGTGGTCAAAAATTGTATGGTTTGTTTGAAATACAATCCTGGTAAGGGAACCCCAACTCCAGCTGGTCATTTTGCGCCTCCAACGTATCCGTTCGAGGTTTTGCAGCTAGATTTCATCCACATGGAGAGGTGCAACAATTTGAAATACGTACTCATTGTTGTTTGTGCCTTTTCAAGATGGGTAGAGGCATATCCTCTGAAAGATAATACTGCCTTGTCCACAGCGAAAGCCCTTCTCAAAGAGTTCTTCCCTAGGTTTGGTTTGCCGAGAATGGTGTGGAGTGATAATGGGGGTGAATTTGTGGGTCAAGTGATGAAACGAGTGTGTGAAGGTTTAGGAATCCGGCAGAAATTTCACGCTGCAAATCATCCCCAATCAGCTGGATTAGTTGAGTGCTATAATGGCACTCTTAAACTAAAACTGGCCAAGATACAAGCAAGCTCTGGCCTTAAATGGCCTGATGCGTTGCCATTAGCACTGTTGTCAACTAGGATGACCGTACATTCCCGAGTAGGACTTAGTCCTCATGAGATAGTGTTTGGTCGCCCGGCTAACATATGGGGAGTGCCGAGGCCAACGAAATTCAGCGAGATTGAACACCCTGTACTGCTTGATTACTTGCATGATTTGACGGCTAAATTGCGTGTTTTACACCAACAGGTTCATAATACACTGCCTCAGGCTTCTAAAGATCCAGGGCATGCAATCAATCCCGGATCGTGGGTGTTAATCAAGAACTTTCAGCGGACAAAGAACGATCAGCCCCGCTGGATTGGCCCCTATTTGGTGATTTTGTCCACAAGATCTGCAGTGCGAGTACAAGGGAAGAAAAACTGGATCCACGGCGTACACTGTAAGAGGGTCCCTTTGCCTCTACCATATGACCGGTGGGTCCAGAAGGGAATTGCTGACTCGGAAACTGAAACAGTGCCTCGTTTTCTGCCTTTAGTGACGCACGCGTCACAGGGACAAATTCTGAGCGAGAAAGTGACGATCTTCTCCAAAGAGCAATACCATCACCACTTCGATTGGACACTACTGAGCCTGAACTTTTGTTTTGCGACCAGACATTGCCTGGAAAAAGCCGTTATAACTTGCGACCGAGAGTCATGGACAAATAAAATGAAATTTTGGTCCTCCCATCCGAAAACCTGTTTTTGAACCACCATCCGGGTTCAGCTGTAGGGTCGTGGTGAAAAGACTTGAGTGTGTAGCCTGCGGACACAAGGTCTACGGGTCTGGTTTGTTCTAGGGCGTTCCCTGGGACATTCAGAAACACTCTCAAGTGAAGAAAACCAACCGCCGCGAACAGCACGTTAGAGGATGGAGCCTTTTCAGATGGAGAGACCTGTTGAAAGAATAAGTTTCAAGAGGAAAATATGTGCAACCATGAGCAGAAAATGTTTTCTAATTATGTGTCTTTGTATTTTACTTAGTCTAATGATGTCTTTAGTGGGGTATATCATATTCTCTTTTCAAGTGACATCTGCACGCACTGTACAGCCCATGCCTTCCTCTACTATCTCCTCACATTCTTTTCACCCTCTACCTGAACACGAGTCCGTTAGAAGATTAGAGTTTATGAACAACTCCTTTGTTCAGCTCTTACACCAACACCAGCTAGTAGTGAACAGAACCAACTGTTGGGTGTGTGGCCTTATGCCTCATACTACTGAGAAAGGTATTCCCTACCTAGTGCTGCCATTTAGCTACAATGGTTCTGTGTGGGCATACCGAACGATGTTCATCTATGCTCGCGAAATCCACCCCTACGTTCCGGTCAAAGACAACCCAAAGAATAGTGCTCTAGTTAAGGGGATAGTCGACATGATAAGGGGAACTAGTTCCTACGAAACTATCCCGGAAGATGAGACACTAGCGTATATTGGATGGAACGTGACTGGATATGGAGCGAGTCTGAGCGAGAACCAGCAAGCAAAAAGATCCACTCCAATTTGGATTGTACCCCATCAGGGTCATCTATGTCTGCAAGGTAATGGCAAGAATCCAAGAGCTCAGTTAGGGAAGAGTATCTGCACTGAAACGTATATTTTTGCGTCTCAGACTTCCCTTTGTTCTTAGCAGCTAGGGGTACCTACTTTATCTGCCATGATAGGGCCTACACGTGGTTGCCCCCTGACTTCTCGGGCACATGCTTCGTTTCATTCCTGTTGCCTCCCACCTACACAGCTGCGGCAGATTACCATAAGATAAGAAGAATTAGGGGTGTCTTCAGCAAGGAAGACACTGCAGGACAAGAAGCGGGAGACTTCTTTAGGGGTTTTCTGCCATTCTGGGGACCTATGGCTAACAACAGGAATGTGAGGCAATTGACGCGAGTGGTTGAATCCACCATAGTCGAAACTGTCGGTGCCCTTAATAATTTGACTGCTGAGCTCCAGTCGGATCGCCTTATGACCCTGCAGAACAGGGTCGCGTTAGACATCATACTTGCAGACCGTGGTGGGGTATGTAGAGTGATCCAATCCAGTTGTTGCATTTTCATTCCAGATAACGCTCCAACAGTGTACCAGGCCATCTCCAAACTACATAGGATCTCTGAATCCATCCATATAGATGAAGGAGACTGGTCGTTGATGGGATGGTTCTGGGAACTGTTATCCACCTGGGGATGGAAAGTTCTGATGGTCATTGGGATACTTCTAGCCATCCTTTTCCTGTTTTGTCTGTGCATACAGTGTGTTCCTGCCATATGCGGCCTATGTGTTACATCATGTGTAAGGAAACCTGTATCAAGGGACGAGCTAAGTAATAGGATGATGCTACAGCAACATCTCAATGAATTCATGAACATAGACCTAGACTCAGATTAGCATGAGTGTAAGTAAATTGCCTATGTAAGGGCAAAAGGAGGGTCTGTGGTACTGAAAATTCTGGACCTGTGTCATTAACATCATTGTAACATGACGATTTTGGTATCAGCAGACCGGTAATGACAGGTATGCTATATCTGAGTATTTGTGTCATATTCGAGTGACGGGATCACTCTAATATTAACGATTCCCTTGTGAACCCTCGGGTTCCATTTTGTGTACGGCAGCCATTTTGTGGTTGCCCTCACATAAGGCAATGACTAAAGCCAAAACGCGCCTTAGGGGACACGTACACTTTCAGTGACCTGGGCAAGCTGACTCCACTGTCCAGAGCCAGAACCTGTTCGGCCAGTTTTAGTTCCCAGTGGCCGATCGAGATTAGGGGCCCAGGTGCAGCATGCCATAAACCCTTCATTGCACACATCTATATCTAAATCTTATTCACACCTGTCACTGCTCTTTCTTTATGACCTGCTTTACGAGGAGGAGGTGCCCGGTTTTATTAGGGGTCCAGATTATATCTGTTGCAGGTGTTGGGCCTCACTGGGTATTTGGTTGTGGGCTGGACAAACTGAAAATGGGCTTGTCATCATGAATCTGTTTTTTTTGTTGTAAGAAATATGTGAATGACTCACTGTAAAAATAAGGAATGTTTGCCTAAAGCATAATATTCTGTATAAAAGAGATAGCTGGTTTGCATGAAAAAGGCAGTCTCCTGAGAACATACACATTGTTGTACTTCTAGGATACCTGTTGCTGGCTGCAGCCAATAAATTGATCTTTGAAGCCACCAAGAAGACTCTGTGTTTCTGTAGTCTGAGACAGGAAGAACTCGAGGTCATTGGGTGTGTTCCCTGGCACCGCTGGGTCCAATAAAACCCAGTACTTCACCCTGGTACACACACACGCATCCACGGGCACTGCGCAGTCCTCAGTTGCCTCTCCCTCCAAAGCACCCTCCCTTGCCTCACCTGCAACCCCAAAGACCCAGCGCCTCTTCTTCAGTGACCTCGGCCTCTTCCCTCCGATCCAGCTGCTCCAGCATCCAGGGTGAAGAGGAAGCCCCCCACACGGAGCAGAGTGCCCTCGCCCCCGGACACCCTCCCCAGGCGCAGACAGACTGAGGCCCCCACCCGCAAGTCCCCCGGAGTGGTAAGAGCAAGACCCCGCCGCCGCCCTGCAGCTCAAGCTCCAGGTCTCCTTCCTCCATCCCTCAGGCCCCCACTCCACAGGTGCCCCCACCACACCCTGCCCCAGGTGCCCCCACCCACAGATATACCATCCCCAAGAGGCTCCGGCCTTCTCCCCTGCCACTTGCTCTCCCGGCACATCACCCCCGCTGCGCTCGTCTGTGCCACTGATGTGGTGAGGGTGTCCTCCCCTCTGTCCAGCCCACCTTGCCTGTTCCCCATTCTCCTCCCTGGTGGTAGGCACTGCAGTGGAGTCCACTACCACCCTGTCTGACTTGGGCACTGCAGTGGCGGACCTGTCCACTCCATCTGCAGGGTCCACTGCAGTCGTGCCGGCACCCACAACATCTGAGCCATGCCCCCAGTTGTGCCGGCACACACCATGTCAGACACCTCCACTGCAGTTGTCAGTGGCTCTCCAGCACCCACCACCCCTTCCCTGCTTCCTCCTGGTGAGCCCTGATCCTGTCCCTGCGGTGCCTGGCCTACCCCCGGTTGCCCCTCCTAGTGGATTGTCCCTGGTTTTGTGCAGGCATGTGTAGGGTGGCATCTGCCACTGTCACCCACTTGTGACTTTGTTGATGGACTGGCCATTGACCTTTGTTTATGTTCTACCGGACTTCTACTTTTAATGCCACATATGCTGAATAAAGCAACTTTCTGTTCTCTAGTGCTTTTGCTTCTGATGTACATGATGTTGATGATGCTAACCATGCCCTTGCTGCAGTGATGGTGATATTTGGTCTCATGATAATGAAGTGTTACTGTGCAGGAACCCATGTGGTCCAGGGGGAATGTGTCCTATCCTGTGGTGTATCCATGTCATCCATAGTAGCATCTGAGGGTGTCATGTGTTCAGTATTTGGCAATGGGATTTCCTACTTAGATTGGCTATTTCACATCTGTGGCTTCCACCCCTGCACATCTGTTGTGCCTGCCATTGTTCAATTCGTCTACTTCCCTGACCGTGTGGCCCTCTCCAGTGGACATGCAGGTTTGGGCATCAATGGGGAAGGACTCATCTGTGTTGTCAGTGCAACATTGCTATACAAGTGTGTTGGATCTGTGCTGATGATTCCGTTGGCACTTCCATGACCAGGCTGATGTGACGGGAGCCCTCATTTGGTGCTAATTGTTGATTGTGTGACCAAGTGCTCAGCTGACATGATGGGGCCCTACTGAGGCAACATATGGCACAGCTTTCCTCACACAGGAGTGGAGTCCCCTCATGGCAGTGTGTACTCCTGTGACATTGCCTGCGCCCAAGGTGTGTGTTGTATGTGCATGTCTGTGTGTTCACTTCCGTTTAGCTGTGCATGCTGTGATCCCTGTTTGTGATGCTAGCTGAGTTGAGCTATGTTTCCCCAAAGTCTTCTCCCTGGGTTCTCTGTGATGTGGGTGCATGGCACATTACTGGTCATCAGGGTGTCACCCATAGGTGTGTTTGCTGTCAGGGCTGAGTTTGTGTGCAGACGCAGATGGGTCACAGTCAGGTTTCCCCTTGGCACTTGTTGTTTGCCCCTGTCATGTGATTTCCAGTTTGTGTTATCTTTCAGTGATTGTGACACGTTGTGTGTGTGACTGCTGGCACTCCTCAGGGTCCGGGCTGCAATGTTGGTTGTTGTCTATGTGTGTTCTTTGTGGGTGACCTTGGCTTCTTCATTGGTGTGTGACTGTGGCTGGGATCCCATTGGTTGGTGTGGTATTGCCGTCATGTCCATGTACAGCGTAGTGTGCAGTGTGTCAGACATTCAGGAGTCTTGTTGAGTGTCCATGTGTGATGTGTTTCTGCACCTTGGTTCCCACCCACCACCCTGGAATAGTCATGGGTGCATGTGCAATGTCACCAGTGCATGTGTGCTTCACTGCTGCACATTGTTGGAGGTCGAGGGGTGTGGTGTTGAGTGTGTGCAGATGAGAGTTGTTGCCCGGCTAGGCCCCTGCCTCCATGTTGGCCTTGGCTTACTGGCCATGCTGTTTGATTTGTGCTTGTGTAGGTGTGATAGTAGTTAGTTGCTCAGTACACATGACTGTGGTTCACAGTGTGAACCACATTTAGCTTTGTCATCACAGTGGGATTGTAATGCAGCCCAGGGTCACCACATTGTGGGGGCCCTGGGGGTGGTGCTGTGGTGTGTCTGTGTCTTGCTGTGTCAGTTGCTGTCCCTACGTGCCTGTGTGACATGTGTGATTTGTGCTCCCTCTCATCTGACAATGCCTGCTTGCCCACATAGGGGATTTGGATCCATGAGTTACCTTTGTGTGGCACTGTATGCACACCTGTATGATTGGTATTCAGGTCTCCTCATGTGTTGTGTGGTTGCCTGGGGACACTGGCACCCCCTCACCTGTTGTGTATGATGTGCAGTGTGGGTCTGCCTGTTTGTGTTTGTGCATCTGCACCACTGCATTGGCATATCTTGGGTGTGCCATTGGCTGTATGTAGTTTGGTGTGTTTCCCCTGCTGTCCCTGGGACTCCTAGGTCATCGGTCAGCACAATGATCATGGTTTGTGTGTCCCATTGCTGCCACGGTATGGTATCTGTTCACCTCACATCTGCAGTCTCCACAGGGTATCTGCATGTGTGTGCCCATTGGTGCAAATATGTGGGTCTGCATTCTGATGGTCACTTCTGTCATTGTGTCATTGATGATTGTTGACGGTGTCAGCCCCCATGGGTGTTGTTTGTCTGCACATGGCCAAAGGTATGTCTTATTTGCACTGCAGGATTTGGTTCCCCCAATTTATGTTGCAATGGGACACATACACTACTTTGCCACTGATGTGTTTGTTGTTCTGTGACCAGGAATCATCCATGCAGTTTGGCAGTTGCACCTCTTTCTTTGTCAACACTTACCTTTTGGTCACTGTGATGATGGGGGTTTGGACCCCATTGCCACAATGTTCAAAATGTGCTTCAGCTATGGACCCCACACTTACCTTTTGGTCACTGTGATGATGGGGGTTTGGACCCCATTGCCACATTGTTCAAAGTGTGCTTCAGCTATGGACCCCACACTTACATTTTGGTCACTGTGATGATGGGGGTTTGGACCCCATTGCCACAATGTTCAAAATGTGCTTCAGCTATGGACCCCACACTTACATTTTGGTCACTGTGATGATGGGGGTTTGGACCCCATTGCCACAATGTTCAAAATGTGCTTCAGCTATGGACCCCACACTTACATTTTGGTCACTGTGATGATGGGGGTTTGGACCCCATTGCCACAATGTTCGAAATGTGCTTCAGCTATGGACCCCACACTTACATTTTGGTCACTGTGATGATGGGGGTTTGGACCCCATTGCCACAATGTTCAAACTGTGCTTCAGCTATGGACCCCACACTTACCTTTTGGTCACTGTGATGATGGGGATTTGGACCCCATTGCCACATTGTTCAAAGTGTGCTTCAGCTTTGGACCCCACACTTACATTTTGGTCACTGTGATGATGGGGGTTTGGACCCCATTGCCACAATGGTCATGGCCTGCTTGCATTGTGGGTGCCACACACATATATGTGTGGCACATGTGCTAGGGGGTCACATTGTATGTTCAAAGTCATGTTCGGTGTTGTAGGCATTGACACAGTCTACACACGCTTGTCATGGTGTTGGGGGATGTCTTCTTCTTGCATTCCCTAGGTTGTGGTGTGCTGGTTGTGTCATGCATTGTCCATCCTATGAGTGGGGGTGGTAGTAGTGGTAGGCATCCAGCCCCCCTGGGTGAGGGTGGTAGTAGTGGTAGGCATCCAGCCCCCTGGCTAAGGGTGGTGGTAGGCATCCAGCCCCCTGGGTGAGGGTGGTAGTAGTGGTAGGCATCCTGCCCCCCTGGGTAAGGGTGGTAGTAGTGGTAGGCATCCTGCCCCCTGGGTAAGGGTGGTAGTAGTGGTAGGCATCCTGCCCCCCTGGCCTAGGGTGGTAGTAGTGGTAGGCATCCTGCCCCCCTGGCTAAGGGTGGTAGTAGTGGTAGGCATCCAGCCCCCCTGGGTGAGGGTGGTAGTAGTGGTAGGCATCCAGCCCCCCTGGCTAAGGGTGGTAGTAGTGGTAGGCATCCTGCCCCCCTGGGTAAGGGTGGTAGTAGTGGTAGGCATCCTGCCCCCTGGGTAAGGGTGGTAGTAGTGGTAGGCATCCTGCCCCCCTGGGTAAGGGTGGTAGTAGTGGTAGGCATCCTGCCCACCCTGGGTGAGGGTGGTAGTAGTGGTAGGCATCCTGCCCCCTGGCTAAGGGTGGTAGTAGTGGTAGGCATCCTGCCCCCTGGGTAAGGGTGGTAGTAGTGGTAGGCATCCTGCCCACCCTGGGTGAGGGTGGTAGTAGTGGTAGGCATCCTGCCCCCTGGCTAAGGGTGGTAGTAGTGGTAGGCATCCTGCCCCCTGGGTAAGGGTGGTAGTAGTGGTAGGCATCCTGCCCACCCTGGGTGAGGGTGGTAGTAGTGGTAGGCATCCTGCCCCCTGGGTAAGGGTGGTAGTAGTGGTAGGCATCCTGCCCCCCTGGGTGAGGGTGGTAGTGGTGGTAGGCATCCAGCCCCCCTGGCTAAGGGTGGTGGTAGGCATCCAGCCCCCTGGGTGAGGGTGGTAGTAGTGGTAGGCATCCTGCCCCCTGGGTAAGGGTGGTAGTAGTGGTAGGCATCCTGCCCCCCTGGCTAAGGGTGGTAGTAGTGGTAGGCATCCTGCCCTCCCTGGGTGAGGGTGGTAGTAGTGGTAGGCATCCAGCCCCCCCTGGCTCAGGGTGGTAGTAGTGGTAGGCATCCAGCCCCCCCTGGCTAAGGGTGGTAGTAGTGGTAGGCATCCAGCCCCCCTTGGCTAAGGGTGGTAGTAGTGGTAGGCATCCTGCCCCCCCTGGGCGAGGGTGGTAGTGGTGGTAGGCATCCAGCCCCCCCTGGCTAAGGGTGGTGGTAGGCATCCAGCCCCCCTGGGTGAGGGTGGTAGTAGTGGTAGGCATCCAGCCCCCCTGGGTAGGGGTGGTGGTGCGCATTCAGGCCCCTGTGTGCATATGTGGCATTGGTGATGGGCATCCCGCCCCTATGGTGCTGCTGTTGCTGGTGTAAGTATATTCTGCATCCCTCTGTGTGTGTGTGATGTGTCGTGTACGTGTTGTATGTGTTTTGTGGTTGGTGTCTGGCTTACCTTCTGCGCCGTACGCGTCCGTGCCTGTTCCGGTAGTAAATGTAGAATATTGGTATGATCGGGACGAAGGGATTCATGGTTGGTTCGTGTCGTTCGTCCTTCTCGTTGCTCGCGTCGTCCTCGTCGCTTCGCCTCGCCGCTCGCGTCGTCCTCGTCGCTGCCGTGTTCGTCTCGGAGCCGTGGATCGTGTTGTGGCGCGAATTGGAGCTTATGTGCGCCTCTCCCGGATGTTTTGACGTGCCGTGCGTAGCGACGGGTTCGGGCGCGTACGGAAAGCGCATCGTACTCGTTCGGCCGGACGGAGCTGCATTTTCCCTTCCGTGCGACTCGATTCAGCGTTTCCGGATTCGCCTCGGTCGGGGAACAGGACCTGGTTTGGGTGAGTACGGCTCGGCCGGATTCTTTGCTGTTGTGCGCATCGTACTTACTCGTTCGGTGTGCTGTACGGATCGGTCGGGAAACAGGCTTTCGCATGGCTTTTTTCCCGACCGAATGGTGTTGGGTGCGCCTCCGACCGAGATCGGAATCGGCCCCTAAATCCAAACACCAACAGAAAACATCATAACATCGAAAAAACTTCTACAGATTAAAACATGTAAGTAAAATTTGTTTTTAGAAATCTGCAATAAAATAAAAGCATTTATAATATATGTAACATTTTTTATATATATTTCTCATAACAGTAAAAGCATCAAAATGACTGAAGGTGCAAAATTCATTACTTCACAAAAAGGAAAACTTTTACTATGCTATATGGGAATATAACCACACCCCTAATATTGCAGAAATAGAATTAAGAGACGTTTTAGAAACTCTTAAGGAAGCTAGCAATAGCTCTCAAAAACCTACAACTCAAATACTAATGGACATCCTACCCCAAGTTCCAGAACACATAACTGGCCAATTACCCACCATCCCAACTTTAAAACGATTAATAGCTAGAACAAAAAAATCAATTAGTAACATCCCACCTGCCCCCAAAACTTTCAGTGAAGTTTAAATACCACCTGAACTCACTATAACTCATAATGAAGAGCAATTTATTCTTTATGATAATAAATCTAATGAAAAAAGGATTATAATATTTGCAAATCCCACAAACCTACTCAAACTACAAAATTGTGTTGCATGGATGATGGATGGGACAATTAAAATATGTCCCAAACCATTTTACCAATTATACACAATCCATGGACAGTATCACAGTAGCAACATCCCCGTTATGTATGCCCTGTTACCAAACAAACAAACAACTACCTATGTAGAACTCTTAACAAAAGTAAAGCAAGAAACTAATAACTACTATCCACAAAAAATGATCATAGACTTTGAACGGTCAATGATACAGGCCATCCTAAAAATTACCCTCACACAGCAATACAAGGTTGCTATTACCACTTTAATCAATGCATATGGAGACACTTTAAAAAATCTACCCTTAGTGTAGAATATGCAATTAACAGTAATTTTGCATATGAAATTAAAAAGCTAATTGCACTAGCCTACGTTCCAATAACTGAAGTAGCTGAACACTGCAATTTATTAATAGAAAGCCCCTATTACCAAACAAATGAACATGAA